>JAQGDG010000232.1:0-230748 GCA_029844215.1 Przewalskia tangutica | reverse complement strand
TCGAGGTGGCTCGCGATGGGTGATTCGGTGGTAGGCTCGGCGGGTATATAGAGCTTGTCACGTGACCGCATTCTGATCGTCGGACCCTAGCGGAAGCTTGATAGAAGTTGGAGATGATTGGCCAGAGCGTGATCATGGGGATGGATTGGCTAGCTTCTTGCCTACGCCATAATGTAAGCTACTTGAGCGAGAGAAATGTGTCAATTCCAGTTTCTGAGGAAGCGGTTGTTGAGTGGGAGGGAGGCCGCGGTATCGCCGAGGGTAGGTTTATTTCTACCTCGAGGCTAGGAAGATAATGGTGCTTAGAAGGGTATATCTACCATCTCGTTCGGGTGTTTGAATCACGAAGGCTGCGGTGCCAGATTTCCCCGATCCGGTTCGATGTAATCGAAGTTCCCGAGACGTGTTTCAGAGATGACACTTTCGGTATCCCTCCCGAGAGGAGATTGAGTTTTGTATTGACATATTGCGGACACTCGGCCTATTTCCATTCCGCCATACGAGAATGGCACCGCGAGTTGAGAGAGTTGAAGGATCGACTTAGAGATTTCTTTGGAGAAGCGGCTTCATGCCTAGTGTTTCTCCACGGGAGCGCCGTATTGCCGTGAAGAAGAAGGACGGGGCCCTGTAGCATGTGTGTTGATTACGGCAGGTGAACAAGGTGACCATTAAGACCGGATACCCTTCCAGGATTGATGATTTGTTCGACCGATTGCGAGTGCGAGATGTTTCTCCAAGATTGATCTGCGTTCGGGCTATCATCAGGTGCGAGTCAGAGAGGTGGATGTCCATAGGACTGCATTCCGGACCCGGTACGGGCATTATGAGTTGGTCATGTCTTTTGGGTTGACGATGCTCGGCGGTATTCATGGATTTGATGAACGAGTGTTCAAACCATTTTTGACACGCTTGTGATAGTGTTCATTGATGATATCTTGGTTTATTCTCGCTCGGGCGGGGAGCATGCACGAGCACCAGGCGAGGCTTGGCGATTCTCGAGACCCGGCGGTTGTACGCCAAGTTTTCCAAATGTGAGTTTTGGTTGACTTGATGGCGTTTCTTGGGCATATTAGCCGGGTGATGGCATTAGTGGATCACGGCCAAGATCGAAGCGATCGAGACTTGGCCTAGACCTACTACTCCGACGAGGTTCGCGATTTCCGGGCCTGCGGATATTATCGGTTCGTGAAGTTTGCTTCATCTACGCACCGTTGACTAGGATGACTCGTGACCAAGTTTGATCGGTGATGCTTGTGGCGGGGTTTCGATTCTTTGAAGAAGCGGCGCGCCGTTCTTACTCTTCGGAGGGTCGAGGATGGTTATGTCGTGTATTGTGATCGTCGAGCATCGGGTTGGGATGTGTTGATGCGGCCAGCGGCGGTTATAGCATATCGTCCCGGCAATTTGAAGAAACACGAGAGGAACTACCGCACCCGTGATTTGGGTTGGCGGTGTGATTCACGCTTTGAATCTGGAGGCACTATTTGTATGGGGTTCCGCGTGGATATTTTTACTGACCACAAGAGCCTCGGTATATCTTGACCAGAGGGGTGAACTTACGACGGAGCGGTGGTTAGAGTTGCTTAAGGATTACGATGTTGATATCCTGCACCACGGGAAGGCCAATGTTATGGCGGATGCTCTTAGTCGTAGGTCGATGGGAGCACATCGGATGTGCAGCTAGAGAGGAGGGACATGGTTCGTGATTTGCCTCGATTAGCGAGCCTTGGTGTCAGATTGATCAATTACGATAGCGATGGGGTTAGAGTTAGTGAGGTTGCCGAGTCTTCCGTCGTCGAGGAGGTGAAGAGGCGGCGATTCGAGATCGATTTTGATTCGATATCGTGTCTGACTCTTACGTGAGGCAAGGGTCGCACGAGGTAGCTTTTGATGGGGTGCTGGGTTTGGCGAGTTGTGTGTTCGGATGTTTGGACTTGGTGACGGAGTTCTTAGGGAAGCACACGGTAGCGCGTTACTCTATCCATCGAGTCGACCAAGATGTACCCGCGACCTTAGATGCGTGTATTGGTGGGATGGCTTGAAGAGGGCGTTGCGAGTTCGTAGCTCGGTGCCCATGTTGTCGGGTGAAGGTAGAGCACGAGAGGCACGGTGGTTTGTTGAAGCGATTGAGATCCGATCGGAAGTAGGAGGTAATCAACATGGATTTTATCACGGATTACCTCGCACTCGCCGGAGGACATGATTCTATATGGGTTATCGTCGGCAGTTGTGAAATCAGCCCACTTTCTTCCGTCGGGGCGACTTTTTTTGAGGATTATGCGGACTTTACAGCGAGAGATCGTCGGCCCGGATGAGTCCTACTTGATCATATCAGGCAGGAGCGGTTCACGGCTAACTTACGGAGGTCCTTCGAGAGGAGTTTAGGGGCGGTGAGCACGAGTACTGCATTTCATCCACGCAGGCGGACGAGTGGCGCACTATCGGACTCTTGAGGATATCTTTGCGAGCTGTGTTATTGACTTGATGGTAGTTGGGAGGATCATTGCCTCTGAATTGAGTTCGCGTATAATAATAGCTACCACTCGGGTATTCGATGGCGCCTTATGAGGCCTTGTATGGGAGGAAGTGCGGTCGCCTATAGGTTGGTTCGATGTGGCGAGGTGCGGCTAGTGGGACCAGATTTAGTCGGCCGTGATGGATAAGGTGAAGCTTATCAAGGCGGCTATTGACACCTGGTCGGCGTAAGTCGTATGCGGATCATCGTCGTCGCATCTTGAGTTCGAGTTCATGATTGGGTTTTCCTAAAGGTGTCACCCATGAAGGGTGTGATGAGATTCGGGAAGAAGGGAAGCTTCGGCCCTAGGTACGTTGGGCAGATTGATTGTCCGCAGGGGTAAGCAAGGTTACTACGAGTTGGATCTGCCGTCCGTCTGGTGGCGGTGCATCCGGTTTTCACGATATCTATCTTGAGGAGATGTATCGGGGATCCATCTAGGGTACACCGATTGACGATGTCCAGTGATCGAGGGGTTATCGTATGAGGAGATTCCATAGCGATAGTCGATGCGTCGGTTAGGCGTCTGCGGACGGGGCGTGGCTTCCGTCAAAGTCTTGTGGCGAACGAGCTCGGGGAGGAGATGGCGTGGGGCCAGGAGGAGGACATGAGGCAGAAGTATCCTCACCTATTCCCACACCTCGGGTAATTCACTTTCCTCTTGTAAATTTCGTTATCGTTTTACGCCTAAGTGTTATTACGTAGCGTGTGTGGCATTTGCAATTTGTTTAAGTTATGAAGAATCTTATCGTTAATCGTCTTGGGAAGGAACATTCGGACGAATGTTTCTAAGTGGGAGAATGTTATACCCGTATTTCTAGAGTATATGCGTGGGGAATACGCGAAGTCTAGCCTAAAGATAAGGCTTGGGCGTTTTTATTTGTGCACAACTCACTAAAAGAATCGTTTTCCGGCGAAAGCGTTTCCCAACTTTAAGTAGGAGTAAATTCCGCTATGCCATTTCTAATTTTGCGGATTTTTCCGAGAGACGAAACATTTTGGACCAACGGGAGGCGACATTGGCACCCTCCGATTGTGGACTTGAAATCGTCCATTGGGCGAATTGAAGAAGAAGACCATTGCACGTTTTTTGTGCCTTGTGCACAAGTCAAGGAGTTGGTAGGATATTTGTGTATAGTTAATCCTCACCCTACACTTGCCTTGCACTTGTCTTAATCTTGGCCATTGGTTGGCCACTTCTTGACCTATAAATACCCCCTTAGAGATGAAGAGTTCTTCATCCACAAATCTTTCCAAGTCTTGAAAATCCTCTCCTCTCCCTTTGTAGCCTTTTCGTCCAACACCTCCCCCCTCCCCTTGTGAAGGCCCTTGGCCGAATACCCCCCCCTCTAGCCTAGTAGTTTGGGCGAGGCCCCGTAGCTTTAGCCAAAAATCTACCCCCTCCCAGTAGAAAAGTTGTCTTCTAGTATTGTTATAATGCCCAAAATACCTAGCCCAAATCCCTTAGTACTTAGTAGAAGTTGTGAAGAACTACAAGGTTTCTTAGACTCTGAGCGTCTGACTTAGGAGCAAAACCTTGCTCAGGCGCGACTTTTTCTAGGATATTATTGGGCTTACTGAGGTAACTAATCCTAACCCTCTTTTGAATTAGAGAATACATACTGTAGTAGTATAAGAATAAGTATTAAATACTTAGAAGAATATTACAGAATAAATTGAGCTATTATCACGAGAAGGGTTTAAAAGATGAATAATCAAATGTATTTACATAGAATTGTTTTCACGATGACTTATATAGCTCACCGGGTAGGAGGTGCCGCGGACTTTCCGTAATTGTGAACCCTGTTTAGAATGACCTTGGAGTAGTCTTTGATAGATGCGTGACTATTATAGGCTGACTCTCGTGCGCGACATATTCAACTTGGCGGTGGTTTTCAGAAGGTATGTGATTCTTCCTAAAGCATGATATTTTATAATATATGTAATGCGGTAGGCGTATACGTGTTAACTGAATAATAACTACGGCAATGTCTTTGACTTAAGCACGATAATACTTACAGCAATGCCTCACGCTTAAGCTGAATAATAAAGAATCGAAAGCTTTTCAAAGAATCTTGAATCATTTTAATGAAGAGAACTAAGCGGTTTTTAAGCGAAGCTTAAGAGTTATACTAGCTTTATGGGAAGTTAGGTATAACCACTTAAGATTAATAAAAGGAACAGTTTACCTATGTGTTTATATGAGACTTATATTGATTGGTGAAAGGAATAAAATGGTTTGATAAGTGGGCGTGATATGATCTTATGTGTGTTAGTGTCTTGTAACGTTTGTGTAAAAGAGTATTCTTGTTGTGCTTATGTTGTTTAACGATAATTTGTTAGGTTAGTGTAACATCACTCACCTCTTGACATATGGGGGTTAAATTTCGCCTCTCCGTCTGCGGGGTAGACTCGGCGATGCAGGACCATGATTCGAGAATACCTAAATGCGGTCCAAGGGACCTATGCGAACTACGGGAGTTCAGGTGTTAGTGTGTGGGTTATACCTGCGTCTATGTGGCCATGCGGACTACGAGTCGGGGCGATGCCGAGGAGTAGCTACCCTCGATGCGGGAGTTATATACCGCTGCGGGCCTATGTGATTGGCTTATGCGGACTCACGGAGTCGAGATTAGGCTTGCGTGGTGATACTACGCGGTGGCCTGCTTCGATCATTCGCGGCCTAGAAAGACTGTTCAGTTTGCCTATTCACGCTCTTGTTTGTGATGTGCACTATGTGCGGTTTCTCGATTTGTTTCATACATACTTGCAAAAGCTGTTTTTAAAAATGATATGTTTCATTTAAGTATTTCTGTTTCATATACTTAGTACTGTTATCTTGACCTCCTTCGGGGCTGCGTTCATCTGCGGTAAGGCAGCAGTGCTAGATCCACATTCTTAGGATCTACGTTGGTGTCGGGAGCTCCATCTTTTAAGAGGCTCTACTTTGGGTATGATCTCCTGTTGTAGATAGTTTTGTCTGGTATGGCGGGCCTTGTCCCGCCATAGTTGTATATTTCCTTAGAGTGTAGTCATGTTATGCGATGTCGATGTAATGCTAAACCATGTTTATATATATATGCCGAAAGCGATGTTTTCTCGCATAAAGCGTGTCTTATTTCATGTCTTGCTTTATATTTCGGCGATTACTCGATGTATGACTACTTGGGTGCCGATGAGGCACGATCACGGGCCGGAATGGGTGAAGTGACAGATTATCGCTATGGGAATCTCCTCATACGATAACCCTCGGTCACTGGACATCGTCAATCGGGTGTACCTAGATGGATCCTCGATACATCTCGCCGGCGTAGAAACATGAAACACGGATGCACTACCTCCGGATCGGATGGCAGATCCAACTCGTAGGCAACCTTGCCTACCCTTGGACAATCGATAGGGCCCGATGTACAGTAATTTTGAGTTTCCCTTTCTTCCGAATCTCATCACACCCTTCATGGGTGACACCTTGAGAAAACCCAATCATATTGCGAACTCCGGATCGACGGCGATGATCGCGTTTGACTTTGTCGACTACGGTGCCAACGCCGGATAAGCTTTACCTTATCCACTGCCTGCTGCACCAAATCTGGTCCCACTAACTGTACCTCGCCAATATCAAACCAGCCTAACGGCGATCTGCACTTCCTCCCATACAAGGCCTCATAAGGCGTCATCTGAATACTGGAGTGGTAGCTATTATTATACGCAAACTCAACTAGAGGCAAATGGTCCTCCGGCTACCCTGAAGTCAATAACACGTGCTCGCGACATATCCTCAAGAGTCCGGATAGTGCACTCGCTGTCCGATGCAATGCGTGGATGGAATGCAGACTGAGCTCACTGCGTCCCCTAAACCCTGCGGAAAGACCTCAGGAAGTTAGCGAAAACCGGGCTCTGCATGCGATATGATCGAAATAGGGACTCCATGCGGTCGGCGATCTCGGATGTAAAGTCGGCATAATCCTCGGCCGAAAAAGTCGTCTGACGGAAGAAAGTGGGCTGATTCCGTCGACCGTCGGCGATAACCCGTATAGAATCATGTCTCCTGAGTGCGAGGTAATCCTGTGACAAAGTCCATGTTGATCACCTCCCACTTCGGTCGGGATCTCTATCGTGCGTAATAAACCACCGGGCCTGCGGTGCTCTACCTTCACTGCCGACAACACGGGCGGTGAGCTATGAACTCGCAGCGTCCTCTTGAAGCCATCCCACCAATACGATCTAAGGTCGTGGTACATTTTGGTCGACCGGATGGATAGAGTAACGCTGTGTGCTTCCCTAGAACACGCCGAAGCCTGAAACATCTGGAACACACAACACGCCCTCAAACGTAGCACCCCATCGGTGCTACCTCAAGACCCTTCCTCACGAAGAGCGCGTCGCGTGCCGAATCAAACCGGATCCTCGGTTTGCCTCTTCACCTCGCCGGCGATGGAAGACTCGACAACCTCACAAACTCTAACCCCCCTGCTATCGAGAATCTATCAGCGGACACCAGGCTCGCTAAGCGATGCAAATCACGAACCATGCCCCTCCTTTCTAGCTGCACGTCGATAGGCTCCCATCGACCTACGACTAGGCGTACGCCACAACATTGGCCATCCGGGTGGTGCGGATATCAACATCGTAATCCTTAAGCAACTCTAACCACCGTCTCTGTGCCGTAAGTTCGGCTCCTCTCGTGAAGATATCTTTGGAGGCTCTTGTGGTCTGTATAAATATCCACATGAACCCCATACAAATAGTGCCTCCGTATCTTGGCGTGAATCACCGCTGCCAACTCCAAATCATGGGTGGGGTTGTTCCTCTCGTGTTTCTTAAGCTGTCGGGATGCATACGATATAACCTTGCCCTGCTGCATCAACACACATCCCAACCCGATGCCTGACGCATCACAATACACGACATAACCGTCTGGACCCTCTGGAAGAGTAAGAACGGGCGTCGTCGATCTCCTTCACAGAATCGGAAACCTGCTCACAAGCATCAGTCCATGAAACTTACGCCATACGAGTCAGCCTAGTCAATGGGGCGAGATGAAGCAAACTTCTCTGAACCGTAGATAATAACTGCAAGGCCCGGAAGCTGCGAACCTGTCGGAGTAATAGGTCAGGCCAAGTCTGGCTCGCCTCGATCTTGGCGTATCCACTGAATACCATCGGCCGACAATATGCCCAAGAAAAGCCACCGAAGCTAACCAAAACTCACATTTGGAAAACTTGGCGTATAAGCGCTGGTCGAGAATCACAAGACGGCCTCAAATGCTCGCGTGCTCGCTCGGCGAGAATAAGCGAAGATATCATCAATGAACACTATCACAAGCGTGTCCAAAATGGTTTGAACACTCGGTTCATCAAATCCATGAATACCGCGGGCATTGGTCAACGAAAGACATAACCTGAACTCATAATACGTCTGGTCGGAATGCGATCTAGGGACATCGCCTCTACGAATCGTACTGATGATAGCGATCGCAGATCAATCTTGAGAAACATCTCGCCGCTAATCGTCGAACAAATCATCAATCACGGAAGGGGGTATACATTCTTAATGGTCACCTTGTTCATTGCATGTAATCAACACACGTGCGCGGCGTCCGTTCTTCTTCACGAACAATACCGCGCTCCCGGGGAGAAACACTAGGTCGATGAAGCCGCTTCTCGGAAATCTCTAAAATTTGGTCCTTCAACTCTCTCAACTTCGGCGGTGCCATTACGTATGGCGGAATGGTAATAGGCCGAGTGTCCGGCAAAGACATCAATACAAAACTCTATCTCCTCTCGGAGGATACGGAGGTCGTGCGGAAACACGTCGGGAACTCTCGACTCTTTGGGCCCGATGAAAAATCGCACCGCGACCTCGATCAAACACCCAAGCGAGATGGTAGATATACCCTTCGCACCATCTTCCTAGCCTTGAGGTAAGAAATAAACTTACCCCCGGCGTCTGATGTTCCTCCCACACAACAAGCTCGCCGAAGCTGGAACCGTACTACTCTCTCCGGCGGTCTACATTGGCGTAACAAGCTAGCCAATCCATACCCGTGATCGCATCGAAATCAGTCATGTCAAACTCTATCAAGTCGCCAGAATGCACGATTGTATATAGTCACTGGACAAGCCCTATATACCGTAGAGCTACCACCGAATCACCCATTTGGCGTAGCTACCTCGAAAGGGTCTATGGACTCGGGCTCATCCTATCCTACTAGCAATAAGGGAGATATATAGGGCAGAGTAGAACAGGGATCTATCAAGGCATACACATCAAACCCGGCGATAAGGTACTGTGGCGACATCGGTGAGGCCTCACGATCTGCCGGTGGACAAGGCATAAATGCGCCATCTGATTGAGGACCGCTAGAAGCTGAGACCAGCGCCACGACCTCTGCCGCGACACTGGTCCATGAGTACCACGCCCTCGGCGAGTAAGCGTAGGAGATGATGAGCCGACGCAGACCTGTGGTGAGCCACCACCGCGGCCGCAGTCGTACAAACTCTCGCATAATGACCTGCGGCCACAAGTATAGCAAGCTCGGAGTAGTACTACAGCTCCACGAATGGAATTTACCACAGCGGACTTTGGCGGACCTCGTCGGTTAGCACCTTGCTACCCGGAAGTCAAGTCTGGGACCACGACCGCCCCGAATGCTCGTTGTACAGCGATGTAGGAGTGCTCACTGGTGGTGGTGCAAACCTAGACTTGGCGATGTCGTCCACCGAGGGCTACCAAAAGAAGCGGCCGTCTTGGCCTTAGCCTGGCGATATCGGTCTGCGTCGGTCTGCGCGCCTCGCATCCTAGTCGTGAGCTGCGTAGGGTAATGTCCATGGTGAAGAGACACACCCGCACAAGACTTCGCCATATAATCATCTAGCTCGGTGGCGTGGCGGTGTACACGATCCTCCATATCGCTACGTGAGGACATATCGAGCCAAAGAATCGAACTCGACATTGTACTCCTGGCAGTGCGCCCTCTCGCCTCGAACAAAAACAGTCGGCGTGCCCTCACCGTCTGCGGAGGCAAGAAGTGCGTGAGAAAAGCCTCGAAAACTCATCCCATCTGCTGGAGTGCATGCTCTCCTCGGGAAAGATCGCGAATCAAACCAATCGATCGCGGTATCACGCACCGATGCGAACCGAAAGGTCACGGACTCGGTCTCCGACGCCGATCACCTCATAATCCTTCAGCTGGCGGATGAACTCTGCGGATCATCCTCCGCCTCGACCAGTAAAATCGCGGGCTCTGACTCGGAAATCTCGTAGCCTCAAACTATACGCCTCGGGTGAACCACGGGTATGGTAGTGGGCTGAATCGAATCGGCTTTGTCCTCATGCGCAGCCACAATCCTAGCCAATAGCTGGGCCATCTCCTTGTACCCTAACTCCTCCGCCCCAGGCTGTGGGACAGGAGGTACGGGTACTGTGGTCTCTGCTGGGGCCGGCGGCGTCATGGAACTCGCCGTCTCGGGTATAGACTGGGCCTGAGCCCTCGTAACTCTCGGTGTCCGACTGGCAGCTCCCTCGGCTGCCTTGCCCTTCTGGGCCCGGGTTGCCTTACGTGGAGGCATAACTGTTACAGAAAAGGAATACGTTAGAGGGGTCCAACTTATAACACAGCTCTAAGGCACGATCTCAGAGTGAGAAGAATAGAAACCAATCCTAAATATCCTATAGCCTCCTGATTATTGGTGTGGTGCACAACACACCGATAATCGAACTACTAGATACGATGCGTAGACACTTTCCGAGGATTAAGCGCTCGATACCACTTTTGTCACGACCCGTTAGGGGCGTGGTGATGTCTTACCCGGCACCCAAGTAGTCATACATCGAGTAATCGGAATATAAAAACAAGACATGAAAGGTTGTAAAATAAGACCACGATGTCGATGAAAAGCTTGCCTTCGGCATATATATATAACCCATGTTTTGCGATTACATCCCAACTGCAATAGGACTACATACCTCTAAGGAAGTAAGCAACTATGGCGGGACGGGGCCGCCATACCTGAATGTACAAAACTATCTACAATACAGGAGATCATACCCAAAAAGTAGAGCCTCGGAGAAGATGGAGCTCCCGACACCAAAGCAAAGATCCTAAGGATGCGGATCTAGCACTGCCTTACCTGCGGCATGAGCGCGGCCCAGAAGGAGAGTCGACAACAGTACCAACTATGTGAAGCGTAAAGTACTTAAATGAAATCAAGTATTTAAAACCATTTGCAAATACAATCGATTCGATTGCACATAGTGCCATATCACAAAGCAAACAATAATAGGTAACGGTGCAGGTCTTTTCTAGGCGCGAATGATCGAAGCAAGGCGAATCGCCCATAGTATCATTATGCTGCCTAGTCTGGACTTCCGCGATCCGCATAGTCACACTTGACCGCGTGAGGTATTCCTCGCGTCGGGGTTAGCTAACCTCAGTACCTCGCGGACTCCGCACCGCATAGTCTCGATAGACGCGTAGTCACGCACCGCATAGGGCATCCCCCGCATCGGGCTAAAACACCCGGAATGATCAATCCTGGAACTCCCGCAGCTCCGCATAGTAACATAGACTGCATAGGCCGTAGAGACCCGCATCAAGGGTGGCAAGCCCTTCGTATAATAAGTCAAGGGGGTAGGTGATATAATAACAGTACAACAGACTTACCGTTTAGCAACGTAAGCACAGCAAGAATAACCCCCTTTCACAGCATTATAAGACACTAACACAGGTAGCATCATAATATGTCTACTTATCAAACAATCTTACTACACTTAACAGAAATCAATACAAGGCTTTTATAAACAAACAAGTAAACAATTCCTTTTATCTTTCTTAAGTTGTTATACCTAACTTCCCATAAAGCTAGTATAACTCTTAAGCTTTTGTTTTAAAAACCAAATATTTCTCTTCTGTTAAAAATGATTCAGTATTCCTTTGAAATGTATCAGGATTCTTATTATTCAGGCTTAAGTCAAAAGACATTGCCGTAGTTATTATTCAGTTAACACATGTACGTCTACCGTACTATATATATCTTAAAATATCATGCTTAAGAGTATAAGAAGAATCACATACATACCGGCGAAAACCTCTGCCAAATCGGATATGTCGCGCATGAGAATCGACCTATATCGATCAAATCGTCTATCAGCGTCTAGGCCAATCTTGTATAAAGCTCTAAGCGAGAGGGTTCTCTATTCTATGGAAATTGGGCGTGATTCCCTACATTAAGCTATACGATCTCTGTAAAAACGATCTATGTGAGTACGGTTTAATAATTCTTCTTTTATACCCTTCTCTTGTGATATGATTCAATTCTATTCTGTAATATCCTTCTAAGTATTTATACTTATTCTATACTTCTACAGTATGTATTCTCTAATTACAAAAGAAGGATAAGTTTATTTACCTCGGTAAGCCCAATAATATCCTAGATAAAAGTCGATCACGAGCGAGGTTTAGCTCCTAATTTATGCGCTCAGATAGCTCAAGAACCCCAGAAGTTCTTCACAACTTCTACTAAATACTAAGGGATTTGGGCTAGGGTATTTTGGGTATAGTAACTACACTTGGAAGACAACTTTTCTACCAAGGGAGGAGGCTCTCGGCTAAGCTCAACTCAAGAGGGGAGAAGGCTTGGGCGAGAACTCTAAGTAGAGGAGGGATGTTGGAGACTTTGAAATTGATTTGTGGATGAAGAACTCTTCATCCAAAGGGGGGTATTTATAGGTCAAGAAGTGGCCAACCAAAGGCCAAGATGATGCCAAGTGCAAGGCAAGTGTAAGGTGGAGATTTGCCCAAGTGCACCCTAACCTACTCCACAAAACATTGACCCATGTTTTAGGCCACAAAACAAGCCCCAAATTCATGTCCATCGTCCAAGGGGGGGACACCCATTTTCCCATCCAATGAGGGTGACAAGTGTCACCCTCCCGTTGGTCTAAAATGTTTCGTCTCTCGGAAAAATCCGCAAAAATTAGAAATGACATAGCCGGAATTTACCCTACGTGAGTTTAGTAAAACGTTTCGTCGAAAAACGATTCTTTTAGTGAGTTGTGCCAAAAAAAAACGTCTTGTGCCTAAACTTTAAGGCTAGACTTTCGTACGTACGCCCTCACGTACATACTCTGGAAATACGGGGTATAACACCAAACTTCCCATAAAGCTAGTATAACTCTTATGTTTTCAAAACCAAGTACTCTTCTTTCAAAAAGGTTTATTAATTCTTTTGAAATACTTCAAGATTCTTATTATTCAGGCTTAAGTCAAAAGACATTGCCGTACAACTACGTTCTGTTAACACAGTAACGTCTCCGTACTATATATATATATATTTTATTAGGGCTTAAGTCAAAAGACATTGCTGAGTACAATTACGTTCGATCAACACACGTCGTCTACCGTACTATATATATATATATATCTTTAAAATATCATGCTCAAGAGTATAGGAAGAATCACGTACACATGACGATTATCGACTATAAGCAAACGCTCACGGCTATAACGGCTAGCCTTGTCCACCTTCCAAGTAGTATATGCTACTCGCGAACATTCAACCAATAAAGGTTATCGATCTACTGTAAATGCAGTCCTAAGTAAATCTGATTTAATCTTCTAACTCTAATATTCTTGATGTGATTTGATTCAAGTCTATTACGTAATATCCTTCTATTACAGTTCAATTCTCTTACATGAATCTTATATTCATTTCTATACTACTATAGTATGTAATTCCCAATTACAATAGAAGACGATAGTATTTACCTCGATGAGCCCAAAATTATCCAAGTATATAAGTCGCTCACGAGCAACGTTAGCTCCTACTCGAGTGCTCCAATCCGCTCCAAACAACCCTTAGAAGTTCTACGCCACTTACTTAACACTCAACCGACTATGAAGGTTTTCCTTAGGGTTTCGTTTTGTGGCGAGGAAAGTATAATAGTATTTCGGGCTCTCATAGAGGTAACTTTGGAAAGTACTACAAGGTATATGGGCTAAAGTATTTGGGCATTATAACAATACTTGGAGAGTATTTCTATACCACAAAAGGGTATTTATACGAGACAACTAGGCAAGGGGTACCTCTGCCAAGCCTCGCTCGATCAAGGGTGGGAAGGCTCTCGCCAAGGCTTCTCAAAAGAGGGGTTTGGGCGAACTCAACTCACAAAAGGGGAGGATTTCAAGACTTGGAAAATGATTTTAGGATGAAGAAGTTCATCAACTTAGAGGGTATTTATAGGTCAAGTAATGGCCAACCAATGGCCAAGATGAAGACAAGTGTGGTGCAAGTGTAGGGCTAGGATTTAACCATGTGTCCTTATCCATCTACTACACAAAATATCCTACCTAACCCTTGACCAAGAAAAACACAAAAAACGTGCCAAAGGGAAGCCCTCTTTGCCGTCCATTGAGGGTGACAAGTGTCACCCTCCCGTTGGTCCAAATTATTTCGTCTCTCGGAAAAATCCGCAAAAATAATAAATGACATAGCCGGAATTTTCCCTTCGCAAGTCTAGTAAAACGTTTCGTCGAAAAACGATTCTTTTTGACACTTGTGAACAAATTTCGAACCTAGCCTAACTTTAAGGCTCCACTTTTATACGTACGTCCTCACGTACATACTCTGGAAATACGGGGTATAACACGATGGGTGGCCCACGGGTATGCTTCCATTAGGAGTGTGATGTTGTTGTTGTTACATGGACATATGCGCCGTCGTCTGAATGGGGCATGCGGCCGTGCCGCGGGTTGATCACCGATATTGTTATCATTGTTACATGGACATGTCGCACCGATGCGAATTCCGGGGCATGTGGCACGGCGGGTTGATTACCGTACATTGTTATTATTGTTGCATCACGGACATGTCTACACCGATGGAGAATTCCGGGGGCATGCGGCCATGATGCGAACATGATTGATGTTGTGGGCGTGAGACTCATAGTTATATTTGAGTGATGACTTGATTGGCTAAGGTATTTTGGGGATAGTAACAATACTTGGAGAGTATTTCTACCAAGAGGAGGGGGTACTTTGCCGAGACTACAAGGAAGGGAGGAGAGGGTGTTTCGGTTTAGCACTTCAAGAGGAGTGAGGCTTGGGCGAGAACTCTCTCAAAGGGGAGTTTTGAGACTTGGAAGAAAGATTTGTGGATGAAGAGTTCATCAACTCAGGGGTATTTATAGGGCTTTCAAGGGCTAAGATGAGGCAAGTGGATGGTGGGGATTTGCAAGTGCCACAACCCTACTCCACGATTCACTCAAAACATTGACCCGTGGTTTAAGCCTCGATTTCATGCCAACCGTGGCCTCCCTTTGCCGTCAATGGTGACAAGTGTCACCCTCTCAATCCAAAATGTTTCATCTCTCGGAAAAATCCGCAAAAATTATAAATGACATAGCCGTAATTTTCCTATGCAAGTTTTGTAAAGCGTTTCGTCGAAAACAATTCGTTTAGTGGGTTGTGCCCAAATTTCGTCCAAAGCCTTAACTTTAAGGTTGAACTTTTGTACGTACGCCCTTACGTACATACTCTGGAAATACGGGGTATAACACTTGGTATGCGTAATATATATTGTGGGATAATTCCATGGGTAGTGTGAGATGGAAGTGGTAGCTTTCATGACGTGAATTGGTAAGATTGTTCCGGATCGAGAGCGAGTTTAGTCTGAAGTGGGTCGGGTTGAGGCCATATCGCGAGTCAACCCGCAGTAAATGTGGTGGGTCGGTTGAGGTGGTCCCGCTAGATGATAGGGTCACGAGGGTGTTAGGCCCAAGTTTAGGTAACCATCGTACGAGTTCGTGGATGTATTCGACCAGTAGCCGGGCCGATGAGATCAACCCATCTTATCTTTCAGTTAGGACTGTTTACTCGGCGGAGGGTTATGCGTGATGTTGTATATCAGGAAGGTTGTAAGGCTGCACGGGGTTCCTACTTTTATTTTATGGCAGGCAGTGGAGCCCAGTTTATGGCTATTTCTTTTTCGGGAGGTTTTACCAGGCGGGTTAGGAACTCAGGTGAGTCCCAGTATTGCATTCACCCTCGGGCCGGTGTTTTTGATTTCAGGGGTAGCAGCAAGGATTATGTGCCTCTTGTTGAGTGAGTATCACTATAGCTACCATTTCAGTATTCGGAGGTCGCCTTATGAAGCCTTGTATGGGCGGAAGTGTAGGTTGCCGGTCGATTGGTTCGATGTTGGCAAGGTTCAGATAGTTGGTCCATACTTGATCCAGCAGGATGTGGATAAGGTGGAGCTTATCCAGAAGAGGTTATTGGCAGCTCAGAGTCAACAGCAGTCGTGCGGATAGTCGGCGTCGACACTTGGAGTTGGCGGTGGGTCTTGAAGGTACCACCGGCGGTGTGACGAGATTTGTAAAGCAGGGGAAACTTAGTGTTATACCCCTTATTTCCAGAGTATGTACGTGAGGACGTACGTACAAAAGTTTAAGCCTTAAGTTAGGCATATGGCGAAATTTGTGCACAACCCCCGAAAAGAATCGTTTTTCGACGAAACGTTTTACAAAACTTGCGAAGGGAAAATTACGGCTATGTCATTTATAATTTTTGCGGATTTTTCCGAGAGATGAAATATTTTGGACCAACGAGAGGGCGACACTTGTCACCCTCAAGTGGGCGGTCAAGGGGGCCGATTGGTTGCACGTTTTCCTCCCCTTTTTGTGGCCTAAAACTTGGGTCAATGTTTGTGAGGGATTTGTGGAGTAGGGTTAGGGTGCACTTGGGCAAATCTTGACCCTCCACTTGCCCCCCACTTGGCTTGATCTTGGCCATTGATCTCCCTATAAATACCCCCCCTTGTTGAAGACTTCTTCATTCACAAATGTTTCTATGTCTTGTAATCCTCCCTCCTCAACGTTCTCTCCTCGGCACTCGAGCTGAGAAGCTGCCTTTTGGCAGAAGTACACCCCTTCTAGTGGTGTTGGCGAGACACACCCCTTGCCTAGTTGTTCTCGTAAAATACCCCCTCTTGGTAGAAAATACTCTCAGTATTATTCTTATTCCAAAATACCTTAGCCTTATACCTTGTAGTATTCCAAAGTTACCTCTATCGTAGAGCAGAAATACTACCTTATGTCCTTTTAGTCTCAAAACGAAACCCTAAGGAAAATCTTCATAGCCGGTTGAAGTATTAAGAAGAAGTTGCGTAGAACTTCTAAGGGTTGTTTGGAGCGGGTTGGAGCGCCCAGAGTAGGAGCTAATCGTTGCTCAGGATCGACATTTAAACTTGGATAATTTTGGGCTTATCGAGGTAAATATCTTGTCCCCCTTTTGTAATTAGAGTTTACATACTGTTGAAGTTTAAGAATTAAGTATAAGTTATATACAAGGAAGGTATATAAGAAGGGAAATGAACTGTACTTACATAGGACTGTATTTACAGTAGACTTGTGAAGTTTGACGGGTAGGGAAGTGCTGCCCAATTTTCCGTAGAATCTTGTATCTAGATTTATTCTACCGAGTAGTTTAGACATTGATAGACTTGTATAACCATTATAGGTTGAAGTACTGCGAGTAGCGTATTCTACTCGAAGGGTGGAAAAGGCTAAGCGGGATTCTGATTTTGGAGCTATTTGCTAATAGTCGATAATCGTCGCAAGGTATGTGATTCTTCCTATCCTCTTGAGCATGATATTTTAAAAGAATATATATATAGTACGGTAGACGTACGTGTGTTAACTGAATGGGGTTTTACTCCGATGCCTTTTGACTTGGGTCTTAATAATAAGAATCTTGAAGTATTTCAAAAGAATTAAGAAACCTTTTTGAAAGAAGAGTAATGCTTGGTTTTAAAAGCTTAAGAGTTATACTAGCTTTATGGGAAGTTAGGTATAACGACTTAAGAGAGATAAAAAGAATGGTTTATTGATTTTAGAAGTTAAGAGACTTGATCTTAAAAGATAAGAGACTTGACTTATTTGAATTAATATGAATTTTGTTAAAAAGTGTGAAACCTCATTCGTGAGTAATGAGTACTTGGTTTTTAAAAGGGATAATATTTTACTGATTTCGGAAATCAGAATAAGTATCGAACGAACCACTGCAGCGTTAATAAAGGGAAATGTATTGACTAATTAAGTATTATTAAAACCAGTAGAAACCTCCATCTGCATAGAAGCTAAGATGAGACAAAATGATATTACATTTCCTAGATCATGGCTGCTTTAATAAGATTGATTATGAACAAGAATAAACTACTCACAGAAGGCATATGGTTTTAAAAGAGAATTATATTATTAAGTGATTAAGACTATGAACTACGAAACCTTTCGAAAATGAGAAACTTGAGCATTTGAAATTAGGCAAACTTGAGCGTTTGGAAAATAATGTTGTTACTTGATTTTACAAAGGGAAGTGTTTTGGTTTACTTAAAAAGATAGTCACTCTATTTTATACTACGGATATTGTGTGACTTTTGTGAAAGAAACAGATCTTTTAAAGAGTTAATGTATGAAGTACTTTGGGGATAAAAACCCGAACTTGTTAACATAAAGTAGAAAGTACCTTGTGTGATTAACTTGATTGTGTTGGTTTGTGATAGCCTTGTAATACTTTCTTGTTGATTTGATAAGTAAACATGTTAGGATGCTACGTGTGTTAGTATCTTGTGATGTTTGTGTAAAGGGGTTTCCCTTGTTGTGCTTATGTTGTTTAACGATAAGCTGTTATGTTAGTATTATATCACTCACCTCTTGACATGATCCGGGGTTAAGCGCCTCCGTCGCGGGTAATACTCGGGCATTCGTGACTATGATTCGAGGATACCTCATGCGGGTCGAGGGGACCTATGCGGAGCTACGAGTTCGAGTTAGTGTCGCGGCCTTTGTGGTCATGCGTCTATGTGCCATGCGGTGCGAGTCGGGGCGATGTGGGAGTAGCTACCTCGATGCGGGAATACCTCATGCGGCCTATGTGAGTGGCCTATCGCGGAGCTGCGGAAGTTCGAGGACTAGACGCGCGCATTAGAATCTGCGGGCAAGTGGCCATCTTGATCATGTGGCGGTGCAGGCAGATCTCATGATCTGATTTATGACCTCGTTAGTGCTGCAGGTTTTAGTAGTCGGCTATGCCTTCGTACTTACCGTGCGGTTTTATTATGACACAGTGGGACACGGTGTTCATGTGTATTCCTTGGTGCTTTTATATCATAGACTCTGCGGTGGAAGGTATTCCACGGGCATGATTGATGTTGTGGGCGTGAGACCCATAGTTGTATTTGAGTGATGACTTTGAGGCGTGAGTCACGACTTGACATATTTGCTTATTTATTGTGAAGCGTAGTTTGGTTATCATACATGTCTCTGCTTTATATAGACTACTATGATTTCATTTACTGATTTTCGCCACATACTTGGTACTGTTGTCACGACCCGTTCGGGGCAGTGGTAGTGCCTTACCCGCACCCAGTAGTCATACATCGAGTAATCAAATATAAAAACACAAGACATGAAACAATTGTAAATGAGACACATTTTATACGAGAAAAGGGTGCCTTTCGCATATATATATAAAATCGCGGTTTACATCCCAACCGTACAATAGGACTACTGACCTAAGGAAGTAAACAACTATGGCGGGACGGGCCCGCCATACCTGAATGTACAAAACTATCTACACAACAGGGAGATCATACGAAAAGTCGAGCCTCGGAGAAGATGGAGCTCACGACACCAAAGCAAAAGATCTGAGGATGTGGATCTAGCACCGCTTCCTTACCTGCGGCATGAACGCGGCCCAGAGGTCGAGACAGCAGTACTAAGTATGTGAAAGCGTAAAGTACTTAAATGAAATCATATCATTTTATAAACCAAATTTTACAAATATGCGAAACAACCAATGTAACGCACATAGTGCCACATCGTAAACAAGAGCAACAATAGGTAAGTAGAGGTCTTTTCTAGGTGAATGATCGAGCGGGCCAATCTCCCATAGTATCATTATGCATGCCTAATCACGACTCGTAGTCCGCGAAAGCCACCTAGGCCCGCATGAGGTATTACTCGCGTCGAGGGTAGCTACTCGCATCTTCTCGGACTCGTAGTCCGCGTGGCCACATAGACCGCGTGACCATAAAGGCCGCACACTAACACCGAACTCGTAGCTCGCATAGGTCCCTGGACCCGCGTGAGGTATTCTCGAATCATGGTCCTGCATCGCTGAGTCTACCCGCATCGGAGGCGCAACCCGGTATCATGTCAAGAGGTGAGTGATATAATACTAACAAAACAACTTATCGTTAAACAACATAAGCACAACAAGAATACCCTCTTATACAAACGTTACAAGACACTAACACACATAACATCATATCATGTCTACTTATCAAACCATCTTATTATACTTTCCAGAAATCAATATAAGTCTTTTATAAACACATAAGTAAACTGTTCCTTTTATCTTTCTTAAGTCGTTATACTTAACTTCCCATAAAGCTAGTATAACTCTTAAGCTTCTTGTTTTTAAAAACAAATATTCTTCTTCTTTCAAAACTGATTTATAATTCTTTTGAAAGACTTTAAGATCTTTATTATTCAGGCTTAAGTCAAAAGACATTGCCGTAAAGCTACGTTCAGTTAACACACGTACGTCTACCGTACTATATATATACTTTAAAATATCATGCTCAAGAGTGTAGGAAGAATCACATACCTTCTCGTGAAATCCACCGCCAAGTCGAATATGTCGCGCGAGTATCAACCTATAATAGTCAAATACGTCTATCAGCGTCTAGACTAGTGCGTAGGATATTCTAAGCAGAGGTTCTCTATTCTACGGAAAATCGGGCAGACTTCCTACCCTAAGCTATACAAGTCTCGTAAATACATCTATGTAAATGCAGTTCAATTCTCTTCTTTAATATCCTTCATGTATTTTAAACTTAGGTTTATACTTCTACGATGCATTCTTCAATTACAATAGCGAGGATAAGATTATTTACCTCGATAAGCCCAATATTATCCAAGATATAAGTCGATCTGAGCGAGGTTTAGCTCCTAATCACACGCTCGAATCCGCTCCAAGAAACCCCAGAAGTTTCTACACAACTTCTACTTTCTACTCCAACCAACTATGAAGTTTCTCTTAGGGTTTCGTTTAGTGACTAATGGAATACAAGGTAGTATTTAGGACTCACGTATAGAGATAACTTTGGAAATAATATAAGGGATTGGCTAAGGTATTTTTGGTATAGTAACAATACTTGGAGATTATTTATACCAAAGGGGTTATGATTGGACGAGAGCAAGACCAATGGAAGGTGGGGTGTCTCGGCTAGGACACTACAAAGGGGGAGGGAGTGGTTTCGCCAAGGCCTTCTCAAGGGAGGAAGAGGGCTTTGGACGAGAACTATAAGGAGAGAGGAGGATTTTGGAGACTTGGAAAGTTGATTTGTGGATGAAGAACTTATCAACACAAGGGGGGTATTTATAGGGCTTTCAAAGGCCAAGATGAAGCCAAGTGGTAGGCAAGTGTATGGTGGGGATTTGCACCCTATCCTACTCCACAAATCCCTCACAAAACATTGACCCAAGATTTAGGCCCCAAAACCAAGCCATTCGTCCAAGGCATCCGCCCCACAGTGCGTCCACGAGGTTACAAGTGTCACCCTCCGTTGGTCTAAAATGTTTCATCTCTCGGAAAAATCCGCAAAAATATAAATGACATAGCGAATTTTCCCTTCGAAGTTTTGTAAAGCGTTTAGTCGGAAAACCATTCGTTTTGTGAGTTGTGCCCAAATTCGCCCTATGCCTAATCTTTTAAGGCTAAAATTTTTGTCGTCACGCCTCACGCATACATACTGAAATCTGGGTATAACATTCTCCTCCTTAGAAACATTCGTCCGAATGTTCCTTCCAAGACAAACGAAGAAGTCCCATGACTTAAAATAGTTTGCAAATGCCACACATAGCCACAATCTGACTTAAGCAAATATGTTAATGAAAAATTTACAAGTAGGAAAGTGAGTTACCTGGAGGTGTGGGGAATAGGTGAGGATACTTCTGCCTCATGTCCTCCTCAGCTTCCCACGTCATCTCCTCCCTGAGCTCGTTCCGCCACAAGACTTTGATGAAAGCCATGTCCTTGGTCCGCAGACGCCTAACCTGACGATCGATTATCACTATGGGAATCTCCTCATACGATAAACCCTCGGTCACCTGGACATCGTCAATCGGATGCACTCTAGATGGATCCCCGATATATCTCCTCAGCATAGAAACATGAAACACGGATGCCTTTGCCTCGGATCGGACGGCAGATCCAACTCATAGGCAATCTTGCCTACCTGCGGACAATCGACACGCCCGATGTACGCGGTGAGTTTCCTTTCTTCCGAATCTCATCACACCCCATGGGTGGCACCTTCAGAAAACCCAATCATCAACCTCAAACTCTAGATGCCGACGACGATGATCTGCATATGACTTCGTCGACTACAGTCGCAAGAACCGCTCTGGATAAGCTTCACCTTATCCATCGCTCTTGCACCAAATCTGGTCCTACTAATCGCACCTCGCCTACATCAAACCATTTATCGGCGATCTGCACTTCCTCTCATACAAGGCCTCGTAAGGCGCCATCCGAATCTTTGGAGTGGTAGCTATTATTATACGCAAACTCAACTAGAGGTAAATGATCCTCCCGGCTACCTCGAAGTCAATAACACGGCTCGACATATCCTCGAGTGCGGATAGTGCGCTCGCTGTCCGTCTGTCTGCGGATGGAATGCGACTCGAGCTCACTGCGTCCCTAAACCATACGGAAAGACCTCGAGAAGTTAGCGAACCGGGCTCCTCGAGATATGATCGAAATAGGGACTCCATGCGATCGACGATCTCTCGGATATAAAGTGCGCATAATCCTCACCAAAAGTCGTCTGTTGGAAGAAAGTGGGCTGATTTCGTCAGCCTGTCGACAATAACCCAAATAAAATCGTGCTTCCTCGGAGTGCGAGGTAATCCTGTGATAAAGTCCATGTTGAGCACCTCCCACTTCCAGGTCGGGCTCTCTATCGTCGCAACAAACCACGGGCCTCCGGTGCTCTACCTTCACTGCCGACAACACGGGCTGAGCTACAAACTCGCAACGTCCTCTTGAAGCCATCCCACCAATACACGATGCGAGGTCGCGTGGTACATCTTAGTCGACCCCGGATGGATAGAGTAACGCGCGCTGTGTGCTTCCAGAACTTTGTTGTCGAAGTCTGAAACATCCGGAACACACAACACGCCTCAAACCTTAGCACCCCATGGTGCTACCTCAAAAGGACCGCTTCCTCACGAAGAGTCGTATCACGATACCGAGTCAAAACCGGATCCTCAAACTGTTGCCTCTTCACCTTCTCGACGATGGAAGACTCGACAACCTCTCGAACTCGAACCCCACTGCTATCAGAACGAATCAATCGGACTCCAAGGCTCGCTAACTGATGTAACTCGCGGACCATGTCCCTCCTCTCTGGCTGCACATCTGATAGACTCCCCATCGACCTACGACTAAGAGCATCTGCCACAACATTGGCCTTTCCCGGGTGGTATAGGATGTCGACATCGTAATCCTTGAGTAACTCTAACCACCATCTCTATCGTAAATTCAGCTCCCTCTGGCTGAAGATATACTGGAGGCTCTTGTGGTCTGTATAAATATCCACATGAACCCCATACAAATAGTGCCTCCAGATCTTCAAAGCGTGAATCACCGTTGCCAACTCCAAATCATGGGTGGGGTAGTTCCTCTCATGCTTCTTAAGCTGTCGGGATGCGTACGCTATAACCTTATCCAGCTGCATCAACACACATCCGAGCCCGACGCCTGACGCATCACAATACACAACATAACCGTCTGGACCTGCGGAAGAGTAAGAACGGGCGTGCCGATCTCCTTCAAGAATCGGAAACCCCGCCACAAGCATCGTCCATCAAACTTAGCCGCCACGAGTCACCTAGTCAATGGTGCGAGATAGAAGCAAACTTCTCCACGAACCACCGATAGTAACTGCAAGGCCCGTAAAATCGCACCTCTTCGGAGTAGTAGGTCTAGGCAAGTCCCGATCGCCGATCTTGGCCGTATCCACCCGAATACCATCAGCCCCGACAATATGCACAAGAAAAGCCACCGAAGCCAACCAAAACTCACATTAGGAAAACTTGGCGTATAACTGCTGGTCCTGGAGAACTCCCAGCACAGTCCTCAAATGCTCTGCATGCTCCTGCTCTGAGCGAGAATAAACCAAGATATCATCAATGAACACTATCACAAACGTGTCCAAAAATGGTTTGAACACTCGGTTCATCAAATCCATGAATCTGCGGAGCATTGGTCAACCCGAAAGACATAACCACGAACTCATAGTGCACATCGGTCGGAATGCGATTCTAGGGACATCCGTCTCTCTAACACGCACTGATGATAGCCCGACAGATCAATCTTGAGAAACATCTCGCACTTCGCAACTGGTCGAACAAATCATCAATCACGGAAGGGGTATACGTTCTTAATGGTCACCTTGTTCAGCTGCTTGTAATCAACACACATGCGCAGCGTCCCGTCCTTCTTCTTCACGAACAATATCGGTGCTCCCCAGGGAGAAACACAGGGCCTGATGAAGCCCTTCTCCAAAGAAATCCTCACGGTCTCAACTCTCAACTCGGCGGTGCCATTACGTATGGCGGAATGGAAATAAAGCCGAGTGTCCGCAAAGACATTGATACAAACTCTATCTCTCTCGGGAGGATACGGGAGGTCGATGCGGAAACACATCCGGGAACTCTCGACTCACGAACCGATGAAAATCTGGTACCGCGGCCTCGATCGAACACCGAATGAGATGGTAGATATACCCTTCGCACCATCTTCCTAGCCTGAGGTAGGAAATAAACCTACCCTCAGCGATACATGTTCCTCCCACTCAACAACCGCCTCAGAAACCGAACCGTACTACTCTCTCTTGCGGTCTACATTGGCGTAGCAAGATGCTAGCCAATCCATACCCGTGACACGTCGAATCGGTCATATCCAACTCTATCAAGTCGCTAGTCCGACGATCAGATATGTTCACCGGACAAGCCCTATATACCCGCCGAGCTACCACCGAATCACCCTGGCGTAGCTACCTCGAAAGGTCTATGGACTCGTGCTCTATCCCTATCCTACTAGCAATAAGGGAGATATATAGGGCGAGTAGAACCGGATCTATCAAGGCATACATCAAATCCAGAAGCGATAAGGTACTGTGGCGACATCGGTGAGGCCTCACGATCCCGGTGGACAAGGCATAAATGCGTTTCGAGGACCGCTAGAAGCTGGACCGCGCCATGACCTGCGCGACCTTCCGCCCATGAGTACCTTGCCCGGCGAGTAACTATAGAAGAAAGAAAACCCGCGAAAGAACACATAGGTGACTTACCACTACGCTCCTAGCTCTGACAGCTGCGCAGTGGCCTGCGCCACAAGTGTAGCAACCTCCAGTAGGACCACAACTCAGAGATGGGATCTACCGCATCGCCACACCGGCGGGGGTGGTCTCGATCGGTTAGCACTCTGCTACCCGAAGTCCAAGTCACGGGGCACGACACGCCCGAATACTCTGGTTATCTTTGAAGGCGAGCGAGTGCTCTGGCCGGGCTGGTACAAATCTAGGCTGGCTGGGCCGTCCACCCCGATAGCTACCAAAAGACCTGCCGTCTGGTCTTCTTCTCGCTGTCACAACCCGTCGGCCTCTACGCTCGCATCGTCGGTCGTGAGCTGCATGCGGGTAATATCCATGCCTGGCTGAAGAGCCACACCCGCACAAGACTCGGCTATATAATCATCTAGCTCGGTGACGTAGCGATGCACCCTGTCCTCCATATCTGCTACCAACGCAGGGACATCTCGAGCCAACGAATCAAACTCAACATTGTACTCCCTAATCTGGCGTCCTCTGCTCTCAACAAAAATCATGCGGCCGCGCCCTCTCATCCGCGAGGCAAGAAGTGAGTGAAAGGCCTCGAGAACTCGTCCCAGTAGGCCGGGACGCGTGCTTCCCGAGATAACTCCACGAATCAAACCAATCGACTGCGGTATCACGCAGCCTATGTGAGCTGAAGACCACGGACTCGGTCTATGAAGCCTTGATCACCCGCATGATCCTCTGTAACTGACGGATAAACTCCTGCGGATCATCCTCAGGCCTCGACCCGTAGAACTCTGGCGGGCTACAACTCGTAAAATTCCGTAGCGCAAACTGCTCGATCTCGGGTGAACCACAGTGCTTCTGAGCTGGAATCGCTGCGATCTAGCCTATCTCCGTATCGCCACGATCACGGCGAATCGCCATCTCTCAGAACCTATCTCATCTCGCTCCAGCCGGGACTGGAGGTGCAGTATCGTGTCTCATCACCAATGCCGCTTCTAAACTCGCTGGGGCGGCGTGGAACTCACCATCTCGGTATAGATCGGGCACGAGCCCTCGTGACTCGGTGTCTACTAGCAGCTCCGCCGCTTTGCCTTCTGGGCCCGGTTGCCTTACGTGAGGCATAATCATATGAAAAGGAATACGTTAGAGGGTCCAACTTATAACACGCCTCTAAGGCACGATCTCAGAGTGAGAAGAATGGAAACCAATCCTAAATATCCTATAGCCTCACGATTATTGGTGTGGTGCACAACACACCGATAATCGAACTTACTAGATCATGCAGACACTTTTCGAGGATTAATCGCTCGATACCACTTTTGTCACGACCCGTTAGGGCCCGTGATCGTGCCTTACCCGCACCCAAGTAGTCATACATCGCAGTAATCGTGAATATAAAAACACAAGACATGAAACAATTGTAAATGAGACACATTTTATCTCGAGAAAAGTGCCTTTCGGCATATATATATAAAAATCGCGCTTACATCCCAACCGCATAATAGGACTGCACTTCTAAGGAAGTAAACAACTATGGCGACAGGGTTCGCCATACCTGAATGTACAAAACTATCTACACAACGGGAGATCATACCAAAAGTCGAGCCTCCGAGAAGATGGAGCTCACGACACCAAAGCAAAAGATCCTAAGGATGTGGATCTAGCACTGCTTTCCTTACTGCATGAACGCACCAAGGAGGTCGAGACAACAGTACTAAGTATGTGAAATCAGAAAGTACTTAAATGAAATCATATCATTTTAGAAACCAAATTTTATAAATACGCACGAAACAACTAATGTAACGCACATAGTGCCACATCATAAACAAGAGCAACAATAGGTAAATCAGAATGGTCTTTTCTAGGCTGCGAATGATCGAAGCAGGGCCAATCTCCTATAGTATCATTATGCATGCCTAATCCTGGACTCCCGTAGTCCGCATAGGCCACCTAGGCCCGCATGAGGTATTCTGTTATACCCCGTATTTCCAGAGTATGTACGTGAGGGCGTACGTATACAATTTGAGCCTTAAAGTTGGCTAGTTTCGAAATTTGTACACAACACCCGAGAGGAGTCATTTTTCGACGAAACGTTTCCCAACTTTCGAAGGGAAAATTCCGGCTATGTCATTAATAATTTTTGCGGATTTTTAGAGGCGAAACATTTTGGACCAACGGAGGGTGACATGTGTCACCTCACATTGGAAGAGGTTGACGGCATTTGGCTAAGTCTTGCACGCTTTTTGTGCTAAAAATGTGGTCGGCGGTTAGGTAGGATATTTTGGGTAGATGGATAAGGTAGCATACGGCTTAATCTTGCCTTACACTTGCTATGCACTTGTCTTTATCTTGGCCATTGGTTGGCCTTCACTTGACCTATAAATACCTCTAAGTGATGAACTTTCTTCGTCCAAAAATTGAGCAATCTTTCTAAGTCTCAAACCCTCCCTCTCCTCTTGTGATCTCGTCCACCACACACCCTCCCCTCTCAAGGCCCTTGGCCGAAACCCACCCTCCCCTTGTAGAGGCTTGGCGCTGGGTACATACCCCCAGCCTAGTTGTCTCGTATAAATACCCCTTGTTGTGGTATAGAAATACTCTCCTAGTATTGTTGTTATGTCCAAATGCCTTGGCCCAAATACCTTGTAGTATTCCCAAAGTTACACTTGTACAAAAGCCCAGAAAATACTATTATACTTCCCTCAGTCACAAAAATGAAACCCTAAGTAAATCTTCACCCGTAGTTGAAGTTATAAGTAGAAGTTGGTGTCACGACCCGATTCCGGGCCCGTGACTGGTGCCTTACCCCGGGCACCCTAGTGATACAACATCAGAGTAATCAGCGGAACATAAAACAATACAAGACATATTATGAAATATGAAACAATAATCTGAGAAAAACTTGCCTTTCGGCATATATATAAATAACGACTTTTTCCAACATGAACAGTTTTAATCCTTTTTACAAACCCTGCCCACAACAGTACTACAGACCTCTAAGAAATGATACGGAGCTTTACCCTGTCCCGCCATACCCCTGAATGTAAACACCTACAACAACAGGGGACTATACCACTGATAAGCCTCCGGAGAAACGGAGCTTTCCCACACGCTGAACTGTGACCCTAAGAGCGAGGATCAATGACTGGTGTACCTTTACTGGCGATGAACGCAGCCCAGGCGAGGTCGATGCAACAGTACCAAGTATGTGAATCAAAATAAATCAGAATGAAATAATAGTAGTATATACAAAGCATGAGACATGTATGATAACCAAACTACGATTCACTATAAATAGCAAATATGTCAAGTCGGGGACTCACGCCAAGTCATCACTCAATTTTTACGATGGGTCTCACGCCCACAACATCAATCGTGCGCGTGGAATACCTTCCTCACCGCGCAGCTTTATGATACACAAACACCAAGGAATACACATGAACACGGGTCCCACTGTGTCCTAATAAAGCAAGACAGGTAAGTACGAAGGCATAGCCGACTACTAACACCTACGCATCAACAAGCGTCATAAATGTGTCATGATATCTGTCTGCACCGTCCACATGATAAAAGCCGGTCCTCGCCCGCGATCAAATGTGCGTCTAGCCTCGAACTTCTCCGCACTCGCGATAGGCCAACCTCATAGGCCCGCATGAGGTATAACCCGCATCGAGGGTAGCTACTCCGGCATCGATCACGGACTCGCGATCCGCACGCCACAAAGACCGCATGACCACGAGGCGTAAACTAACACGAACTCCGTAGTTCCGCATGGATCCTGGACCCGCATGAGGTATCCTCGAATCATGGTCCTGCATCACCGAGTCTACCCCAGACGGAGGCGCAACCTCGGACACAAGTCAAGGTGAGTGGTACAATACCAACATAACGGTGATAGTCAAACAACTTTAAGCGTTAGTCGAGGAAACCCCTTTACACTAACATCACAAGATACTAACACACGTAGCATCCTAACATGTTTACTTCTCAAATCAACAAGAAAGTATTACAAGGCTATCACAAACCAATACAATCAAGTTATTCACACAAGGTGCTTTACTAACAAGTTCGGTATCTAACCCCAAAGTACTTCACACATTAAATCTTTAAAAGATCTGCTTTCTTTCACATAAGTCACCTGATACGTAATATAAAATAGAGTGACTGTCCTTTTAAGAAACCCAAAACTCTTACCTTTGTAAAATCAAGTAACAACATTATTTTCCAAACGTCCAAGTTTGCCTAATTTCAATGTTCACGTTTCTTATTTTAGAAAGGTTTCGTGGTTCATAGCCTTATTCATTTAAGAATATAATTCTCTTTTAAACAATCGAGAAACATAAGTCTTATGTGAGTAGGATATTCTTGTTTATAACAATCTTATTACAATGAAATGATCTAGAAATATCATTTTGTCTCATCTTAGCTTACATGCAGATGGAAGTTTCTCCGGTTTTAATAATACTTAATTATTCAAAACATTTCCTTTTATTAACGCTGCAGATGGTTTGTCGATACACATCCCGATTTCCAAAATCAAGAAACATTCTTAAGCCGTTATACCTAACTTCCCATAAAGCTAGTATAACTCTTAAGTTTTCAAAAGAAACCAAGTATCACTCTTCTTTCAAAACGATTTAGAAATCTTTTGAAATACTTCAAGTTCTTTATTATCACACATCAAGCCAGTTATAAACAAATCATTTACCTTTTAAAAACCACAAGGTATTTTCGGACCTACATAAAGTTGTTATAACCAACTTCCCATAAAGCCGTTATAACACTTTATGTTTCAAACCAATCAAATACATTTAACACATGTACGTCTACCGTACTACATAGTTCACACATATCATGCTAGAAGAGATAGGGAGGTTCACATACCTCGCGACGAGTATCGACTAATAGCAAAACGCTCAGTATTTCCAACCGCCTACTACTCCTAAGCCAAGTAGATCGCGCCACACGTAGTACTTCAACCTATAAGGCCACAGCGCATTAACATTTAGACCTTATCGCAGAACCTTCTACCGAAAATTGGCGACCTCCTCAACAGCGGCGTAAATCTCCTCCTTTAACGAGGCGGCTACCAAGCCAACCAGGGGTTACACATCTAACGAGCGGTACAATTCTACTCACGTAAAAGCTACACAAGCTCATGTAATCCCCATGTAAAAGCAGTCAGATTCTTGAGCTTAAGTCCAAAGACATTGCCACAAGCTATGTTGATTATATACATAGTATACTTCAACTATATATTCCTACAACATGTAATATCCAATTACAATAGGGGACAAGATAATTACCTCGATAAGCCCATAATTATCCGAGTTTAATGTCGCCTCCCGAGCAAGGTTTAGCTCCAACTCAGGCGCTCAACCCGCTCCAAACCACCCTTAGAAGTTCTAACCAACTTCTACATAACACTCCAACTAACTATGGAGATTTTCCTAGGGTTTGGTTTTGTATTTGACGGAAAGTATAATAGTATTTCCTGCTTTTCAGATAGGTATAACCTAGAATACTACAAGGTATCTGGCTAAGGTAATTTGGGCATTATAACAATACTTTCGAGAGTATTTTTACACCACCAAGGGGGGTCTTATACGAAAGCAACGAGGGGAGGGGGGGGTCCACTCTCGCCTAGCACCCCTAGAGGGGGTGCTCTCGCCACAAGGGGAGGGACGAGAACCACAAGGAAGGAGGAGGATTCTAACACTTAGGAAATATTTAGGATGAAGAAGTTCATCAAAGGAGAGGGGTATTTATAGCACAAGCCAAGGCCAACCAATGGCCAAGATCTAGCCAAGTGTATAGCAAGTGTAAGGCCAAGATTCACCCAAGTGCCCCCTAGACCCTACTCCTTAAAACCCTCACAAATATCTACACAAAAATATCTACCACTTGACACCCCAAAGTCGTCCAAGCCGCCCACCTTGCCCACCAATGAGAGGGTGCCAAGTGCCGCCCTCTCGTTGGTCCAAAATGTTCCGTCTCTCGGAAAAATCCGCAAAAATAAGAAAAGACATAGCCGGAATTTTCCCCTCGCAAGTTATGTAAAACGTTTCGTCGAAAAACGACTCTAACCGGGTGTTGTGCACAAATGCCATTCGGCCAAGCCACCTAGGCGGGGGTGACACGTGTCACCCTCCTATTGGCCCAAAATAAAACATCTTAGAAAATATCCACAATGGCCAAAATCTCAAAACAAAGTGGGCCCCACAAACAGTAAATTTCTCGTGGCCCCACGTGACCATTTCCAAAAATAAAATTCCATAATTCTCTAATATTCCAGAAGTGCGAATACCAAACTGGGAATCCATTCCCATTAACGAACCTTTTTCCTTCACAAAACGGAAACTTTTCCGTGGAAAATCACCTCTTTCTTCCTTTCCAATCTTTCACGTATTCTCGCACGCACGCGTCCTCGCATACATACCCAGGAACTACGGGGTATAACATTCTTCCCCCCTTAGAAACATTCGTCCCGAATGTTCCTTCTAAGTCTCAAAACATACGTGCGCCAGTATAGTCTTCACTTCTATACTTACGAAACAATCCTGCCATACCTGGCCACAGAAAATACCTGCGCAACATACTTATATCCAAGTCTACGAGGAAACACCTCTAACATCACCACAAATACACTTTGTCACTTTGCCGCGAGCCTAGCTCCGACGACCCAACAAATGGTACCGGGCTGCTTGCGATCCCTGAGGCATGCCCTACGGCCCTTCTCAGGATGTGCCATACGGAGAGCCACGGTTCGGGTCTGTTCCCGTGGTAGAGGCTCTGGCCTCTTTATACGCTCAGCCCCCCGAACATAAATACGAAAGACCGGACGTACTGCCTCCTAAGTCGGACGGCAATTGCTAACATATAGGCAACCTGGCCTATTCTTCACATGAACTCAAAAGGCCCAAAGTAACTCGCTAAGTTCCTTCATTTCCACAACTCGTCACACTGTCCGGTGATACTTTCAAGAAGACCGACCGTCAACTCCGAACTCTAAGCGCCGCCGATTATCCGCACGATTCCTCCGACCGCCGTAACTTCTTCTAGATGAGCTTTTCCTATCCACACCGGCTTGGAACAAGCTCGAACCAACCGTTCAACCTTGCCAACATCGAACCAATCGACCGGCAACTTACACTTCCGCCCCTACAAGGCTTCCTAAGGCGACCTCCGAACACTGAAATGGTAGCTTAAACGCTCCCTCCACAGGAGACAACAATCCTCACAACTACCCCTGAAATCCACACACCGCCCGATGGCGAACGCGGTCGAGACTCACTGAGTCCTTAACCCCGCTGGTAAAACTTCCGAAACAAAAACAGTAGTAACTGGCTCCATCACCGCCATAAGGTGCGTAGGCACCGTGTAGCCTTACAACCTTTCGATAAATCAACATCGCTGAGTGAGCGGTCCCGATCAAGAACACGATGAGCTGCCTCATCGACCACCACCGGCCGAACGCATCCACGAACTCAGACGCTGGTTAACTAAACTTGGGCCTAACACCCTCTTGACCCTTCCATAAGGCGGACCACCACAACCGGACCACCACCAACATGCCGCGGGTTGACCCGCAACGTGGCCTCAACCCGACCCGCAAGGCGCAAAATACTATCTCCCCGAAGGAACAATTTTACTAAACATGTTACGAAAACCTAGCGGTCTTCTTAGCTCAACTACCCTCTTTCATTTCATATCACTTAGGGACCTATCCCAAACATAGCTCACGTGCACTATGCACCGATAAGGATCAAACATAACACTACACCTTTACTCGAGATGGCCTTACTTCTAAGGTGCATGCGTATAACACTCTAAGGCTCACACCTTCTATCCCCAAAATCTTACTCGGTTAACCCACCATGATTTCTAATCACAACTACCACATCGCTATCGAACATAGCACTTAAGGTATACTCACCTGAAAGTTACCGAAGGACCTCGCTGCCCGCCCTCCCGTCGCCTTGGTTAACCCGTCGATCTCTACGTTTTCGGGCTGTACATAAGCCCGCATAATGTGCCATGCTCAAGCCCAATGAAGAATTACTCTTGCACAACCTCTCTTAGGTAGTCATCAAGACTCGCGATACATCGGTATACTCTGTAGCCAAATCCATAGCTAGTAATGCGGTCGCCTTTGCGATCCATATTCTCTGCTCTCGGTCGGAACCGGCGTTCAAATATCATGGCCGCAGAGGAACGCGCCGTGCTAAACTTCATCGGGCTAGCGACGCCGCAGAAATCCCGAATGAAGCACCATCCAAGGTGATAATTGGGCCTGTGCCCACGTAACCCTCCGAACTCTACTCGCAGCCTCCTCGCCGCTTCGCCCTCACGGGCGGGTTGCCCACGCGAGGCATATCGGTAAGGGAAAGAAATACGTTAGAGGGTCCAACTTTCAACACACTCAAGGCACGATCTCGAGTGAGAAGAATAGAAACCAATCCTAATTATCCTATAGCCTCACGATTATTGGTGTGGTGCACAACACACCGATAATCAAGACTCTATCGATACGGCTCAGAGACACTTTCCGAGGATTAACCGCTCGATACCACTTTTTGTCACGACGATTCGGCCCGGATCGTGCCTTACCGGCACCCTAGTGATACAACATCGAGTAATCAGAACATAAAACAATACAAGACATATTATGAAATATGAAACAATAACTGAGAAAACTTGCCTTTCGCATATATATAAATAACGACTTTTTCCAACATGAACAGCTTTAATCCTTTTTACAAACCCCGCCACAACAAGATCTCTGCACTTAAGAAATGATCGACAACAATGGCGACAGGGGCCCGCCATACCACGAATGTAAACACCTACAACAACAGGACTATACCACTGATAAGCCTCCGGAGAAACGGAGCTTTCCCACACGCTGAACTGTGACCCTAAGAGCGAGGATCAATGACTGGTGTACCTTTACCTGCGGCATGAACGCAGCCCCCCGAAGGAGGTCAGTACAACAGGTACCAAGTATGTGAAACTGAAAATAAATACTGTAAATGAAATCATAGTAGTCTATACAAAGCATGAGACATGTATGATAACCAAACTACAGTTCACCATAAATAAGCAGTCATGTCAAGTCAGGGACTCACGCCCTCAAGTCATCACTCAATTTTTACCAATGGGTCTCACGCCCACAACATCAATCGTGCCCGTGGAATACCTTCCTCACTGCCGGCAGTTTATGATACACAAACACCAAGGAATACACATGAACACCAGGTCCCACCTGTGTCCTAATAAAACAGTACAGGGTAAGTACGAAGGCATAGCCGACTACTAACACCCACAGTACCAACAAGGTCATAAAATGTGTCATGATATCCGCTCTGCATCATTACATGATAAAAGCCGTCCTCGCCCGCAGATCAAATGTGCGCGTCTAGCCACGAACTCTCCGCAGCTCCAGATAGGCCAACCTCATAGGCCCGCATGAGGTATAACCCCGCATCGAGGGTAGCTACTCCGGCATCGCCCCGACTCGCATCCGCACGCCACAAAGACCGCATGACCACGCGGCCGTAAACTAACTCGAACTCCGTAGTTCCGCATGGATCCCCGACCCGCACGAGGTATCCTCGAATCATGGTCCTGCATCACCGAGTCTACCCCGCATCGGAGGCGCCTTAACCTCCTGACACAAGTCAAGGTGAGTGGTACAATACCAACATAACTGGTGATAGTCAAACAACTTTAAAGCGTAGTCGGGAAACCCCTTTACACTAACATCACAAGATACTAACACACGTAGCATCCTAACATGTTTACTTCTCAAATCAACAAGAAAGTATTACAAGGCTATCACAAACCAATACAATCAAGTTATTCACACAAGGTGCTTTACTAACAAGTTCGTATCTAACCCCAAAGTACTTCACACATTAAATCTTTAAAAGATCTGCTTCTTTCACATAAGTCACACAATACCCGTAGTATAAAATAGAGTGATCGCCCTTTTAAGAAAACCAAAACTCTTACCTTTGTAAAATCAAGTAACAACATTATCTTCCAAACGTCCAAGTTTGCCTAATTTCAAATGTTCACGTTTCTTATTTTAGAAAGGTTTCGTGGTTCATAGCCTTATTCATTTAAGAATATAATTCTCTTTAAACAACTGAGAAACATAAGTCTTATGTGAGTAGGATATTCTTGTTTATAACAATCTTATTACAAAGACCATGATCTAGAATATCATTTTGTCTCATCTTAGCTTCTATGCAGATGGAAGTTTCTACCGGTTTTAATAATACTTAATTATTCAAAACATTTCCTTATTAACGCAGTTGGTTTGTCGATACACATCCTGATTTCCAAAATCAGTAAAACATTCTTAAGCCGTTATACCTAACTTCCCATAAAGCTAGTATAACTCTTAAGTTTTCAAAAGAAACCAAGTATCACTCTTCTTTCAAAACGATTTAGAAATCTTTTGAAATACTTCAAGTTCTTTATTATCACACATCAAGCCGCTTATAAACAAATCATTTACCTTTTAAAACCACAAGGTATTTTGGACCTACATAAAGTCGTTATAACCAACTTCCCATAAAGCCGTTATAACACTTTATGTTTCAAACCAATCAAATACATTTAACACATGACGCTCACCGTACTACATAGTTCACACATATCATGCTAGAAGAGATAGGAGAGGTTCACATACCTCGCGACGAGTATCGACTAATAGCAAAACGCCCAAGTACTTCCAACCGTCGGCTACTCCTGCCAAGTAGATCGCGCCACACGAGTACTTCAACCTATAAGGCCACAAGGCGCTTTATTAACATTTAGACCTTATCGCAGTAACCCTACCGAAAATTGAAGACTCTCCCGCAACAACAGCGTAAATCTCCTCCTTTAACGAGGCCGCTACCAAGCCAACCGTGGGGTTACACATCTAACCCGAACGTACAATTCTACTCCGCGTAAAAGCTACACAAGCTCATCAGAATACACCCATGTAAAACGATCAGATTCTTGGGCTTAAGTCCAAAGACATTGCCACAAGCTATGTTGATTATATACATAGTATACTTCAACTATATATTCCTACAACATGTAATATCCAATTACAATAGGGGGACAAGATAATTACCTCGATAAGCCCATAATTATCCGAGTTTAATGTCGCTACTGAGCAAGGTTTAGCTCCAACTCCGGCGCCCAACCCGCCTCCAAACCACCCTTAGAAGTTCTAACCAACTTCTACATAACACTCCCACTAACTATGGAGCTTTTCCCTAGGGGTTCGGTTTTGTGACTGACGGAACGTATCATAGTATTTCCGGGCTTTTCGTATAGGTATAACCTTAGAATACTACAAGGTATACGGCTAAGGTAATTTGGGCATTATAACAATACTTTGAGAGTATTTCTACACCACAAAGGGGGGTATTATACGAAAGCAACTAGGCTAGGGGGGGGGGTACACGATCCGCTAGCACCCCTAGCGGGGGTGGTGCTCTCGCCACAAGGGGAGGGACGAGAACCATACGGACGGGCGGGGGAGGATTCTAACACTTAGGAAATATTTAGGATGAAGAAGTTCATCAAAGGAGAGGGGTATTTATAGCACAAGCCAAGGCCAACCAATGGCCAAGATCTAGCCAAGTGTATAGCAAGTGTAAGGCCAAGATTCACCCAAGGGCCCCCTAGACCCTACTCCTTACAACCCTCACAAAGATCTACACAAATATATCTACCACTTGACACCCCAAAGTCGCCCAAGCCGCCCACCTTGCCCACCAATGAGAGGTGCCAAGCGCCGCCTCTCGTTGGTCCAAATGTTCCGCCTCTCGGAAAAATCCGCAAAAATAAGAAAAGACATAGCCGAATTTTCCCTCGCAAGTTATGTAAAACGTTTAGCCGAAAAACGACTTAACCGGTGTTGTGCACAAATGCCATTCCCAAGCCACCTAGGCGGGGTGACATGTGTCACCCTCCTATTGGCCCAAAATAAAACATCTTCAAAATATCCACAATGGCCAAAATCTCAAAACAAAGTGGGCCCACAAAGCCAGAATTTCTCCCGTGGGCCCACGTGACCATTTCCAAAAATAAAATTCCATAATTCTCTAATATTCCAGAAGTCCGAATACCAAACTGGGAATCCAATTCCCATTAACGAACCTTTTTCCTTCACAAAACCGGAAACTTTTCCGTGGAAAATCACCTCTTTCTTCCTTTCCAATCTTTGCCGTATTCTCGCACGCACGCCCTCGCATACATACCGGGAACTACGGGTATAACAGTTGGTTAGAACTTCTAAGGGTTGGTTGAGGCGGTCGCGCACGAGTAGGAGCTAAACCTCGCTCAGGATCGACATTTAAACTCGGATAATTTTGGGCTTATCGAGGTAAACACTCTTGACCTTCTATTGTAATTGGAAATTACATATTGTAGAAATATATAGTTGAAGTATACTATATATAGAACTGAACATGATAATTGTGCGGCAATGTCTTGCGACTTAAGCTCGAATAATACTTACAGAATGTCTTGCGACTTAAGCCCGAATTTAAAGAAGAGAACCGAATCGTAATTACATAGGATCAGACATGTAGACTTGTGTAGCATTCTTGTGTAGTAGAATTGTACACGCCCGGTTAGACATGTTAACCCCTCGGTTGGCTTGGTAGCCTACTCGATAGAGTGAGATTTACGCTGCATGGAGGGGAGGTGTCGCGAATTTTCTGTAGAATATTCTACGTCGGGATCTAAAAGATATTAATAGGCGCTTTGTGGCCTCTATAGGTTGTAGTACTACGTGTGGAGTGATCTGCTTGACTGAGAGTGTAGCAGACGGTTTGGGGTACTTGGAGCGTTTTGCTATTAGTCGATACTGCCGCGAGGTATGTGAACCTCTTCCTATCTGTTCTAGCATGATATATGTATAACTATGTAGTGCGGTAGACGCATACGTGTTAAATGTATTTGATTGCCTTTAAACATAAAGTGTTATAACAACTTTATGTAAATGAGAAATGCTTTGTGGTTTTTAAAAGATAAGCGATTTGACTTATAACCGACTTGTTGTAAAAGAACCTGAAGTATTCTAAGAGATTAAGAAACCTTTTTGAAAGAAGTGTATACTTGGTTTGAAAACAAAAAGTTATACCACTTTATGAGAAGTTAGGTGTAACGCCAAGAGAGATAAAAAGAATGGTTTAATGGTTTAGAAGTTAAGAGACTTGACTTAATATGGATGTTTGTGTGAAACCTCATTCGTGAGTAATGAGTACTCGGTTTTGTGGAAGGAATAATGTTTTACTGATTTCGGAAATCAGAATGTGTATCGACAAACCACTGCAGCGTTAATAAAGGAAAATGTATTGAATAATTAAGTATTATTAAAACCAGTAGAAACCTCCATCTGCATAAGCTAAGATGAGACAAAATGATATTACATTTTCTAGATCATGGTCTTAATAAGATTGATTATGAACAAGAATAACCTACTCGCCTGTGGCATATGTTACTCAATTGTTTTAAAAGAGATTAAGACATTGAACTATGAAACTTTTCAAAAAGAGACTTGCGTAATTAAAATTAGGCAAACTGGAACCTTAGGGAAAAGAAAGGCATTGTGTTGTCTTAAAATGGTTTAAAGCATAAGGTGTTATAACAGCTTTATGGGAAGTTGGTTATAACGACCTTCAAAACAAAAGAAAGGTTTTATCATTGGTTTTAACGTGGTAACTTGACTTAAAAGAAAGTATGGAAGTTGTTTTGGTTTACTTAAAAGATGTAAGTCACTCTATTTTATACTACGTATCGTGACTTTTATACAAAGAATGAATCTCTTAAAAGGAATTTAACGCGTAGTACTTTAGGGTTAAAACCCGACCTTGGCATAAAAATGAAAGTACTTTGAGTTGTGGTGAAACTTGACTATGCTTGTAGTTGTGAAACTTGCATATGAATCTTTTTCTGAGTCTTGCCTATGCTTGTTGTGATAGCCTTTATTCTGCAAGAATTGTGTTTCTATACTACCGTCTCTCGATGGAGGATCGGTTGACTTGTTGAGTACTTACTTGGACGTGACCGGCAGTGACGGATAAATTCCACGGGTACGTTCCTGTTGATAGTGTTACTTTTGTTAAATCACTTTGGACATACTGACACGATGCGTAGCGCATCGCATGCATCCACTTTGATTACCGCCTTGTTGCTTATTGTTTCCCTTCGACATATCGACACGACGCGAGCGCGGGTATGCTTCCATTTGGAATGATGTCTTATTGTTTCCTTGGACATATCGACACGACGCGTAGCGCACGTATGCTTCCATTTGGAATCTTGTCTTATTGTTTCCCTCGACTCATCGACACGATGCGTAGCGCACGTATGCTTCCATTTGGAATGTTGTCTTATTTGTTCCTTTGACATACCGACACGATGCGTAGCGCACGTATGCTCCCATTTGGATTGCTATCTTGTTGTTATCATATCATAGACTGCCGGCAGTGAGGAAGGTACTCCACGGGCAGGATTGATGTTGTGGGCGTGAGACCCTGAATTGATATAATCATATGTATGTACCGTAGTTTGCTATCATACACCTCTCGCTTTATAGACTATTATGATTTCAATGATTTTACGCTTCACATACTTGGTACTGGTTCTCGACTTCCTTCAGGCCGAAGCAGAGCTCTCTGCGAGCCGAGCTCTCAGAACAGCCCGTGACGGCCGTGAGGCATGCCTCGTGGATCGCAAGCCGGTACCATTTGTCGGGTCGTCGAGTTAGGCTCGCGACAAAGTGACAAAAGTGGTATCGAGCGCTTAGTCCTCGGAAAGTGTCTACGCACCGTGTCTAGTAGTCTTGATTATCGGTGTGTTGTGCACCACATCTATAATCAGGAGGCTATAGGACATTTAGGATTGGTTTCCATTCTTCTCATTCTGAGATCGTGCCTTAGATTTGTGTGATGAGTTGAACCCCTCTGACGTATTCCTTTCCTTTACCAGTTATGCCTCCGCGCAAGGCAACCCGCCCGGGCGGCAAGGTAGCAGAGAAGATACGAGTAGCAATGCGCAGCTCTACAGAGACCACAAGACTCGAGCCTCGATCCTACAGCCGCGCATGAGACGGGTTACAAGGAGATGGCCCGATTAATGGCCGTGGTCAGGCCGACTTGAGGATAAGCCGGACGCAGCAGCCTCCCCAATAGCACCCGTAGTTCACCCCCGAGCAGACAGTTTGAGATTACGGGATTTTCTGAGGTGTAACCCGCCAGAGTTTTATGGGATGAGGCCTGAGGATGATCCGCAGGAGTTCATCCGGCAGCTGTGGATCGCGAGAGTGATCAAGGCATCGGAGACCGAGTCGGTGGTCCTAGGTTCGCATCGGCCGCGTGATACCGCAATCACCGGTTTGATTCGTGAGCTGTCCCGGAGAGCATGCACTTCCCGGCTTTATGGGCGAAGTTCTCAGAGGCCTTTCTTGCACATTTCTTGCCTCCACAGATGAGGAGGGCTCGGGCCGACAGATTTTTGGGGTTGCGGCAGAACGGGCGTACGGTTCGGGAGTACAATGTGGAGTTCGACTCATTGGCCCGGTACGTCCCCGCATTAGTAGCTAGTATGGAGGATCGAGTGCACCGATATGTTACAGGGCTCGATGATTACCTAGCAGAGAGTTGTTCGGGTGTAGCTCTTCACCGCACGGACATTGCCCGCATGCAGCTTATGCACTGGAGGTGGAGCGGAGAAATCGACGGAATAACCAAGGTCAGCAGAAGAGGGCCAGAACAGCAGGGTCCTTTGGTGACTTTCGAGGCGGACCGCCTCAGCGGCAGACTAGTTATGCGCCCGCCAAGACAGTGGTCCTCCACAATCTTCAGAGCACCCAGAGTATTCAGGAGCAGGTCAGGGCTCCAAGGGTTCAGATTTTCGAGAGAGCAGAGGTGTTAGCCAGCTGAAGCCACCCCTACCTCGTTGTGACCGCTGTGGTAGACTCCACGGTGGGGAGTGTCGTGCTAGTCCGGGAGTTTGTTTTACATGCACGGCAGGCCATTTGGGAGAAATTGTCCGACTGTGGGTAGCGCTGGTAGGATAGCACGCATCACGGATCGGGCCATGGTTCTTCACCTCCCATAGTCGCAGGATGTTCATACACCGCGCCACGGTAGAGGTCGCGGTGGAAGTTCCCGCTTTAGCGGTCCTCCAATCGCCTATTTTCGTATATCCTTAACCTCTAGAGTTTTGTATGTATTAATGATGTGATGATGTGTTTAGTGTTATGTTCGGATAGCGTTGTGCTAAAACGTGATGTAGAACCCGTTGTGAGAAGGGTAAGCTTGAGGGTGAGAAAATGATGAACCTTAGAATATTACAATGAGACCTTAGATGGGCGCCGTCTTGAGTACCAGATTTTGCAAGTGATCCTGTCGGAGTGCATTTTTATGCCTAGAACGTTTTGTGTGATAAAATCCCTGGGTAGTGTGTAATGGAAGTGGTAGCTTTCATGACCTGTATAGGTAAGATTGTTCCGGATCGGGGAACAAGAGCGATGCGTAAGCTGGGTCAGCTATGTTGAGGCCAACCCGCCGGTTTCAAAGTGGGTCAAGACCGGCGGTCCCGCCAGTGGTAGGGTCACGAGGGTGCTAGGCCCATGATTAGATAACCATCGTATGAGTTCGTGGATATGTTCGACCGTAGGCGGATCGTGAAGGCCGAATGGCCTTAAGGAGATCAAGCTAGTAAGATGACCAAGTTTGAGGTTGTGACTCAAAGTATCGGGAATCAAGCGATGATCAAGTGTGGTACGATACTAGAAGAGTTCAAGTGTCCGGAAGGGCACGACGAGTAAGGGCGAAGAGAACGTGGTGATATTTCGTGGCGTGTGGCGTGGCAACTTGTTAGAAGAACTTCGTTATCTGTTCGAGAAGGAACATTCGGACGAATGTTTCGGCGAGGAGAATGTTATACCCGTATTTCCAGAGTATGTACGTGAGGGCGCACGATACAATTTGAGCCTTAAAGTTGGCTAGTTTCAAATTTGTACACAACACCGGTAGAGAGTCGTTTTCGACTAAACGCTTCCATTTTGCCAAGGAAAATTCGCTATGTCATTAATAATTTTTATGCGGATTTTTCCGAGAGACGAAACATTTTGGACCAACGGGAGGGTGACATGTGTCACCTCACATTGGAAGAGGTTGACGGCATTTGGTTAAGTCTTGCACGCTTTTTGTGCTAAAAATGTGGTCATGGTTAGGTAGGATATTTTGGGTAGATGTATAAGGTAGCACATGGCTTAATCTTGGCCTTACACTTGCTATGCACTTCTCTTCATCTTGGCCATTGGTTGGCCTTCACTGACCTATAAATACCCTCTAAGTGATGAACTTTCTTCATCCAAAAATTGAGCAATCTTTCTAAGTCTCAAACCCTCCCTCTCCTCTTGTGATCTCGCCCACCACACACCCCTCCCCTCAAGGCCCCTTGGCCGAAACCCACCCCTCCCTCAGAGGCTTGCCGGGGTACATACCCCCTAGCCTAGTTGTCTCGTATAAATACCCTTGTTGTGGTATAGAAATACTCTCCTAGTATTGTTGTTATGTCCAAATGCCTCGCCCAAATACCTTGTAGTATTCCCAAAGTTACACTTGTACAAAAGCCTAAAATACTATTATACTTCCTCACCACAAAAATGAAACCCTAAGTAAATCTTCACCCGTAGTTGAAGTTATAAGTAGAAGTTGGTTAGAACTTCTAAGGGTTGGTTGGAAATGGTCAAGCGCACTGAGCAGAGCTAAACCTTGCTCAGGATCGACATTTAAACTGGATAATTTTGGGCTTATCGAGGTAAACACTCTTGACCTTCTATTGTAATTGGAAATTACATATTGTAGGAATATATAGTTGAAGTATACTATATATAGAACTGAACATTATAATTGTGCGGCAATGTCTTTTGACTTAAGCCTGAATAATACTTACGACAATGTCTTGCGACTTAAGCCTGAATTTAAAGAAGAGAACTGAACTGTAATTACATAGGATCAGACATAAAGAGACTTGTGTAGCATTATCGTAGTAGAATTGTACACGTCCGTTAGACATGTTAACCCCCTCGTTGGCTTGGTAGCCTCGATAGAGGAGAGATTTACGTTGTCATGGGGAGGTGTCGAATTTTCTGTAGAATATTCTACGTCGGGATCTAAAAGATATTAATAGGCGCTTTGTGGCCTCTATAGGTTGTAGTACTACGTGGAGTGATCCGCTTGACCGAGAGTGTAGCGCATTTGGGGGGTACTTGGAGCGATTTGCTATTAGTCGATACTCGACGCTAGGTATGTGAACCTCTTCCTATCTATTCTAGCATGATATGTGTATAACTATGTAGTACGGTAGACCTACATGTGTTAAATGTATTTGATTGTTTTAAACATAAAGTGTTATAACAACTTTATGTAAATGAGAAATGCTTTGTGGTTTTTAAAAGATAACCGATTTGACTTATAACCGACTTGTTGTAAAAGAACTCAAGTATTCTAAGAGATTAAGAAACCTTTTTGAAAGAAGTGTATACTTGGTTTGAAAACAAAAAAGTTATACCAGCTTTATGAGAAGTTAGGTGTAACGCCTTAAGAGAGATAAAAAGAATGGTTTAATGGTTTAGAAGTTAAGAGACTTGACTTAATATGGATGTTTGTGTGAAACCTCATTCGTGAGTAATGAGTACTTGGTTTTGTGGAAGGAATAATGTTTTACTGATTTCGGAAATCAGAATGTGTATCGACAAACCACTGCAGCGTTAATAAAGGAAAATGTATTGAATAATTAAGTATTATTAAAACCAAGAGAAACCTCCATCCGCATAGAAGCTAAGATGAGACAAAATGATATTACATTTTCTAGATCATGGCCGCTTAATAAGATTGATTATGAACAAGAATAACCTACTCGCCAGGCATATGTTACTCAATTGTTTTAAAAGAGATTAAGACATTGAACTATGAAACTTTTCAAAAGAGACTTGCGTAATTAAAATTAGGCAACCGGAACCTTAGGGAAAAGAAAGGCATTGTGTTGTCTTAAAATGGTTTAAAGCATAAGGTGTTATAACGGCTTTATGGGAAGTTGGTTATAACGACCTTCAAAACAAAAGAAAGGTTTTATCATTGGTTTTAACGTGGTAACTTGACTTAAAAGAAAGTATGGAAGTTGTTTTGGTTTACTTAAAGATGTAAGTCACTCTATTTTATACTACGTATCGGGTGACTTTTATACAAAGAATGAATCTCTTAAAAGGAATTTAACGTACAGAGTACTTTAGTGGTTAAAACCCGACCTTGGCATAAAAATGAAAGTACTTTGAGTTGTGGTGAAACCCGCTATGCTTGTTGTTGTGAAACTTGCCTATGCTTGTTGTTGTGAAACTTGCCTATGCTTGTTGTGATAGCCTTTATTGTGCAAGAATTGTGTTTCTATACTACCGTCTCTCGATGGAGGATCGGTTGACTTGTTGAGTACTTACTTGACGCGACCGCAGCGATGATAAATTCCACGCACGTTCGCTGATAGTGTTACTTTTGTTAAATCACTTTGGACATATCGACACGACGCGTAGCGCACGTATGCATCCACTTTGATTACCGCTTGTTGCTTATTGTTTCCTTGACATATCGACACGCGAGCGCACGTATGCTTCCATTTGGAATGTCGTCTTATTGTTTCCTTTGGACATACCGACACGATGCGTAGCGCACGTATGCTTCTATTTGGAATGTCTGTCTTATTGTTTCTCTCGACTCATCGACACGACGCGTAGCGCACGCATGCTTCCATTTGGAATGTTGTCTTATTTGTTCCCTTTGGACATACCGACACGATGCGAGCGCACGTATGCTCCCATTTGGATTGCTATCTTATTGTTATCATATCATGCATGCGGCATGAGGAAGGTACTCCACGCGGGATTGATGTTGGGCGCGAGACCGAATTGATATAATCAAGTATGTGTATGTACTGTAGTTTGCTATCATACTGCTCCCGCTTTTATAGACTATTATGATTTCGCCATGATTTTTACGCCACATACTTGGTAATTGTAATCGACCTCCTTCGTATGGGCTGCGTTCATGCCGCAGGTAGGAGTACATCGGTTGTCGATCCCCGCGTTTAGGATCTCATTTCAGCGTCTTGGGAAGCTCCGTTCCTTCGGAGGCTTATCTGTTGGTATGTTACCCTGAGTCTGTAGGTTCTTGTACATCTGGGTATGGCAGGCCCCGTCCGTCATAGTTGTTGTATAAATTCTGTGAGGTCAGAGTAATCTGCAAGGTGGTTTGTAAAAGGATAACTGTCGGTATTTATGTATATATGATGAAGGCAACTGTTTTGGTTGGCCTGTTAATTTATTTTGTCTCTAAATTCATGTTCATGTTTTTATTTCCGCTGATTTTCTCTGATGTTGTATCACTAGGGTGCCCGGGGTAAGGCACCAGTCACGGGCCCGGGTTCGGGTCGTGACATATTCCTCGCATCGAGGGTAGCTACTCCCCGGAATCGTCCTGGACTCGTAGTCCGCATGGCCACATAGACCGCATGACCATAAAGGCCGCACACTAACTCGAACTCAGTAGCCCGCATAGGTCCCCGACCCGCATGAGGTATTCTCAATCATGGTCCTGCATCGCTCGAGTCTACCCCGCGTGAGGGCTTTAACCCCGATCATGTCAAGAGGTGAGTGATATAATACTAACATAATGCTTATCGTTAAACAACATAAGCACAACAAGAATACTCTTATACAAACGTTATAAAGACACTAACACACATAACATCATATCATGTCTACTTATCAAACCATCTTATTATACTTTCCAAATCAATATAAGTCTTTTATAAACACATAAGTAAACTGCCTTTTATCTTTCTTAAGTCGTTATACTTAACTTCCCATAAAGCTAGTATAACTCTTAAGCTTCTTGTTTTTAAAAACAAATATTCTTCTTCTTTCAAAACCGATTTATAATTCTTTTGAAAGACTTTAAGATCTTTATTATTCGTGCTTAAGTCAAAAGACATTGCCAGAAATCTACGCTCGCTTAACACACGACGTTCACCGTACTATATATATACTTTAAAATATCATGCTCAAGAGTGTAGGAAGAATCACATACCTTCTCGGCGAAATCCACCTGCCAAGTCGAATATGTCGCACGCAGAGTATCAACCTATAATAGTCAAATACGTCTATCAACGTCTAGACTAGTCTGTAGGATATTCTAAACAGAGGGTTCTCTATTCTACGGAAAATCGGGCAGCACTTCCCTACCCGGTAAGCTATACAAGTTCATCAGAATACAAATTCATGTAAGCACAATTCTATTCTTTAATATCCTTCTATGTATTTTAAACTTAGGTCTATACTTCTACAGTATGCATTCTTCAATTACAATAGCAGGATAAGATTATTTACCTCGATAAGCCCAATATTATCCAAGATATAAGTCGATCCTGAGCGAGGTTTAGCTCCTAATCTGTACGCTCCAATCCGCCCAAGAAACCCCTTAGAAGTTTCTACACAACTTCTACTTTCTACTCCAACCAACTATGAAGTTTCTCTTAGGGTTTCGTTTAGTGACTAATGGAATACAAGGTAGTATTTCCTGACTCTACGATAGAGATAACTTTGGAAATACTATAAGGATCTAAGGTATTTTGGGGATAGTAACAATACTTGGAGAGTATTTCTACCAAAGGTATGTTTGACGAGAGCAATACCAAGGAAGGGGGGTGTCTCGCCAGACACTACAAAGGGAGGGAGGGTTTCTCGCCAAGGCCTTCTGGGAGGGAAGAGGGCTTTGGACGAGAACTATAAGAGAGGTGAGGATTTTGAGACTTGGAAAGTTGATTTGTGGATGAAGAACTTATCAACACAATGGTGGTATTTATAGGGCTTTCAAAGGCCAAGATGAAGCCAAGTGGTAGGCAAGTGTATGGTGGGGATTTGCACAAGTGCACCCTATCCTACTCCACAAATCCTCACAAAACATTGACCCAAGATTTAGGCCCCAAAACCATGCCATTCGCCCAAGGCATCCGCCCACTGTCGTCCACTGAGGGTGAAAAGTGTCACCTCCGCTGGTCTAAAATGTTTCATCTCTAAAAATCCGCAAACAATATAAATGACATAGCCGAATTTTCCTTCGCAAGTTTTGTAAAACGCTTCGCCTAAAAATCATTCGCTTTGTGAGTTGTGCCCAAATTCGCCATTTGCCTAATCTTTTAAGGCTAAACTTTTGACGCACGCCTCACGCATATACTCTAGAAATACGGTATAACACTCCGTATCGACTCCTTCGGGGCTTTCATGCTCCCGCAGTAGGTACACGCCGCCGATCCTCGCCTTAGGATCACGCTCAGCTTTGGGAAGCTCCGTTCTCCGAGGCTTATCAGCCGTGTAGTCCTCGTCGTAGGTACTTACATTCAGTGGTATGGCGGCCCCGTCCCGCCATTGTTGTTATATCATTCTTAGAGGTCTGTAATCGTTGGCGTAGTTTGTAAAGGATGTAATCGCTCAGATTTAAGTCTTTATATATTTATGCCGAAAGGCAACTTTTCTCGATAAGCCGGTTCTTTACATTGTTTCATGTTGTGTTTTATATTCCGCTGATTCTCACGATGTACTGGGTGCCCGGTAAGGCACTACGGTGGTCTGGTCGTGACACTTAGCCCGAGGTACTTTGGGCATTTTCAGATCCTTTGTAAATAGGCCAGGTTGCCTATAAGTTAGCACTGCCATCCGACTTAGGAGGCAGTACGTCCGGTATTCCATGTTGCTATGTTTTGGAAGAGTATCGGAGATCCATCCAGAGTTCCCGCTAATGATGACCAAGTTGAGATAGTAACGAGATTTTGGAAGTCAAGCAATGACAAATGTGGTACGATAAGAGAAGAGTTCGAGTGTACGGCGAAGGTACGACGAGTAAGAAAAGAGGCTAAGATGCGTTAAGATAACGGAAGTTGTCCTTTATGTGAAGAGGGGAAGAAAAGTATCCTTTGGACCATGGGTGGAAGTTTTTGTGTTGTTATACACAATTAGAGGTGATTCCTCGTTGTCTTGGATTGAGTTTTGCGTGATGTTATACTGGCCATCAGGCGTGATTGGCTCGTAAGTATAAGAATGAAGACTATACCAAGAGGTATGTTTTGAGATCAAGGAACATTCGACGAATGTTTCTGGGAAGAATGTTACACCGTAGTTCCAGAGTATGTATATGAGGACGACGCACGAGAATACGACATTAAAATTGGAAATAAGAAAGACGTGATTTTTCGACTAAAAGTTTTCAAATTTTGAGAAGGAAAATGTTCATTAATGGGAATTGGATTCCGATTTGGTATTCGGACTTTTTGGAATATTTGAGAATTATGGAATTTTATTTCAAATTGGTCACGGGCCCAAGGGAGAATTTACTGGCTTTGTGGGCCCACTTTATTTTCGGATTTTTGGCATGGATATTTTTCTAAGATGAAATATTTTGACGAGTGTGGGCGACACATGGCACCCTACGTGGCTCATCGTCAAAAATTGTGGGACCATACGACACTGACGTTGGGGGACAAGTGGCAAGCCACTTGTCCCATTTTGTGTGACATTTGCAGGAAAATTACCCACACACTGGGACCCAATCTCCACCATACACTTGCCTAGATCTTGGCCATTGATTTCTCTATAAATACCCCATTAATGCAAGACTTCTTCATCCACACTTAGAGAGTTTCCAAGTCTTGAAAATTCCTCCCTTTCCTTACAGCTCTCTACCATGGGCTGAAATTGTGAGCTAAAGTTGTCCAAAAATTTAAAGTTTTAAGTGTTCTTCCCAGAGTGTTAGGAAGATTGTGTACCAAGAGTTGGAAATATTTCACACCCTAGCCTAGAAACCTTACCTTGGCCGAAACTTGCCATAGTTTTAGCCTGTTGTTCTTCACTTTTGGAGTCGATCTGAAGAGAAGTTGTTTAGAAACTTCTAAGGGGTTGCTGAGCGGTTGGAGCATAAGGAATTGGAGCTGCGCTCAGACGGACTTATAATCTTGGATAATTTTGGGCTTATCGCAGAATGATCTACGTCCTCTATTGTAATCGATATTACATATTGTAGTATTATCGTGGAGTAGAATTGTACACGCCGTTAGACGTAACCCCCGATTGTTGGTTTGCAGCGTGCCTCGTTAGAGGAGGAGATTTATGTGGTCATGTGGGGGAGCCGAATTTTCCGTAGAATAAGGAATCTCAGATCTAGAATTATTCTACCAAGAGATCTAGGTTGATAGACGCCAGGGCTTGTATAGTCAAGTACTACGAGTAGCATATTCTACTTGAGGGTGGAAAAGGCTACAGGTTACAATACTTTGGAGCGATTTGCTAATCATCGATAATCGTCGCGGTATGCGTGAACATCTTCCTATCCTTTCTAGCATGATGTTTTGTAAACTATGTAAGACTAAGACGCATACGTGCTAAATGAGTTTTGTTGTTTAAAACATTATGTGTTATAATAGATTTATTGTAAGTTAGTTATAACTACTTTATGTAGGTAAAAGAATGGTTTATTGATTTTAGAAGTTAAGAGAATTAATCTTAAATGATAAGAGAATTGACTTAATTGAATTGATATGAATTTTGTTAAAAGTGTGAAACCTCATTCGTGAGTAATGAGTACTTGGTTTTTTTAAGAATAATGTTTTACCGATTTCGAAATGAGAATAAGTATCGAACTAACCATCGCAGTATAATAAAGGAAAATGTATTGACAAATAATTAATTATATTAAAACCAAGAGAAACCTCCATCCGCATGTAATAAGATAAGACAAAATTGTATTACATTTCCTAGATCATGGCCGCTTAATAAGATTGTTATAAACAAGAATAACCTACTCACACATAAGGCATATGTTACTCAAATTGTTTTAAAAGAGAATTATGTTATTAATCGATTAAGACTATGAACTACTAAACCTTTCAAAACGAGAGACTCGAGTATTTGAAATTAGGAAAACTTGAACTTTTTGAAAAGAATGTTGCTACTTGATTTAAAAAAAGGAAAGTATGGTATTATCTTAATCATTTAAAAGAGAGTTTAAATGTTATGGTCGATTTGATACCGAGTCCACGGGATGGACCGAATGTATTCCACACGATACCGAGTCCACGGGATGGACCGAATGTATTCCACACGATACCGAGTCCATGACGGGCCGAGACACGTATTCCATACGATTCTTATCGAGTCCCATGAGACGGGCCGAGACACGTATTCCATACGATTCTTATCGAGTCCCACGACGGGCCGAGACACGTATTCCATACGATTCTTATCGAGTCTCACGAGATGGGCCGAGACATATATTCCATACGATTCTTATCGAGTCCCACGAGACGGGCCGAGACACGATTCCATACGATTCTTATCGAGTCCCACGAGATGGGCCGAGACACGTATTCCATACGATTCTTATCGAGTCCCACGAGACGGGCCGAGACACGTATTCCATACGATTTCATCGAGTCCCACGATGGGCCGAGACATGTATTCCATACGATTCTTATCGAGTCCCACGAGACGGGCCGAGACATGTATTCCATACGATTCTTATCGAGTCCCATGAGACGGGCCGAGACACGTATTCCATACGATTCTTTATCGAGTCCCACGAGACGGGCGAGACACGTATTCCACACGATTCCACCTCGAGTCCCATGGGACGGGCCGATACATGTTATAATGTGATTACACGATTTATACCTAGATCACGGCAATGAGGAGCGAGTTCCACGCACGAGGATGACTGAGGAGTAAGTCCCCGCTTGACACGACTACTTTATGTTGTAAATCGTAGTTTGATTATCATACATGCCTCTGCTTTATATAAATCGTTATGATTTCATTTACGCATTTTCCGCCACATACTTGGTACTCAGACCGACTCCTTCGGGGCCGCTCACGCCGCAGTAGAGGTACATCCGCTGTTGATCCTCGCTAATAGATCACAGCTCAAACAAAGCCCGCTTTCTCCGCAGGCTTATCTTTTGCATGCTTTCGAGTTGTAGGTTCTGTACATTCGTGGTACGGCGAGGCCCTATCCCACATAGTTGTTGTTACATTCTTAGAGGTCCGTAGTACCAAAGGGCAGGGTTGTAAAGGATGTAATCGCTCAATTTCAGATATACGCAAAAGGCAACCGCTTTGGCTGGCCTGCTTTATTATCATATCTCTTGTTTCATATCAGTATGTTTTATTTCCGCTGGTTTTTCTCTCATGTTGTATCACTAGGTGCCCGGGTAAGGCACTACCACGGCCCGGATCGGCCGTGACACCTCCTCCTCCTCGCGAGGCCTTGGCCGAGAAATACCCCTTCTTTAATGGTGCTAGAAAGTACCCCTCGAGTGTTGTTCTCGTAAAATACCCCTTGGTAGAAAAGTATTCTCCAAGTATTGTTACTATTCCAAAATACCTTAGCCTTATACCTTGTAGTATTCCAAAGTTACCTCTATACGTAGAGTCTTAAATACTACCTTATGTCCTTTTAGTCTCAAAACGAAACCCTAAGGAAAATCTTCATAGTTGGTTGAAGTGCTAAGTAGAAGTTGTTTAGAAACTTCTAAGGGTTGTTTGGAGCGGTTGAGCACCTGCAGAGTGAGCTAAACATTGCTCAGATCGACATTTAAACTTGGATAATTTTGGGCTTATCGAGGTAAATACTCTTGTCTTCTATTGTAATTGGAAATTACATACCGTAGTAGTATAGAAATGAATATAAGATACATAGAAGGATATTACGTAAGAGAATTGAACTGTAATGTAAGGATATTATAGAAGAGAATTGAATCAAATCACATTAGAAGTATATTAAAGAAGAAGATTGAACTGCATTTACATAGACCGATTTACAGAGACTTGGTAGTTTAACGGTAGGGAAGTTGTTGTCCGATTTTCCGTAGAATAGAGAACCTTCGCTTAGAATATTCTACAGAGTAGTTTAGACGCTGTTAGACGATATGGCCTTTATAGGTTGAATGCTCGCGAGCAGCATGTTCAACTTGAAAGGTGACAAGGCTAGCCGTTATAGCGCGGAGCGCTTTTGCTAATTGTCGATAATCGCCGCGAGGTATGTGATTCTTCCTATCCTCTCGAGCATGATATTTTAAAAGAATATATATAGTACGCAGACGACGCGTGTTAACCGAACGTGGTTTTATCACATGTCTTTGACTCGAGTCTAAATAATAAGAATATGAAGTGATTTCAAATGAGTTAAGAAACCTTTTTGAAAAAGAGTAATACTTGGTTTTAAAGCTTAAGAGTTATACTAACTTTATGGGAAGTTAGGTATAACGACTTAAGAGAGATAAAAGAATGGTTTATTGATTTTAGAAGTTAAGAGACTTGATCTTGAAAGATAAGAGAGTGAATATTTGAAATTAGGCAAACTTGAACTTTGGAAAAGAACGTTGTAACTTGATTTTAAAAGGAGAAGTGTTTTGGTTTAAAAAGGAAAGTATGGAAGTTGTTTTGGTTTACTTAAAAATGTTAGTCACTCTATTTTTATAATACGGCATCGGGTGACCTTTGTAAAAGAAATGGATCTTTTAAAAGAATATAACGACGTAGTTCTTTGGGGTTAAAACTCGACTTTGGCATAAAATGAAAGTACTCGAGTTGTGTGTAACTTGCCTATGTTCGCGTGATAGCCTTGTCGCGTTAGTATTGTATTTCTATACCACCGTTTCAATGAGGTCGCTGATTTGTTATGATCTTACTCGACGCACGGCAGCGACGGAGGATTCCACTGCGCCTCGCTGATAGTGTTATTCCACGGACTAGCTCTCCATGAGGTTTTACCGATTCGCCTTGGTATCCGTGGTTGCCGTGACTTTGCCCCATCTCGTGGCTGATTCGCCTCGTACTGGTAGTTAGCCTTCGTGACTTGCCCCGCTCGCTTTAGTGGCGAAGTCTCGTGATACGCCTTGGTATCCGTAGTTAGCCTCAGATTGCCCTGGCCACCTACGTGACACGCTTTGGTATCCGTAGTTGGCTGTGATTTGTCCGTATTAGCTTCGTGGCGGTCTCGTGATACGGCTTTGGTATCCGTAGTTAGCCTCAGATTTGCCCCGGCCAGCTACGTGACACGCCTCGTATCCGTAGTTGGCTTTCGATTGCCCCAGACGCCTTCGTGGTTTGGTTGTATAGTATTGTTAGTACGGCTTTGGTATCCGTAGTTGGCTTTACGCCTTGGCCAGCTGATGACGCGCTTGGTATTCGGTAGTTAGCTCAGATTTGCCCCGCACGGTTTTATGACTCGGGACTTGGTGTTCATATGTACTTTGGTGTTATTATATCATAGATCGCCGCAAGGAAGGTATTCCACGCATGATTGATGCCATGGCGCGAGACCCATAGTTGTATTTTGAGTGATGACTTTGAGGCGTGAGTCCTCGACTTGACATGATCGCTATTTATCAAATCGTAGTTTGCTTATCATACATGTCTCCCGCTTTATATAGACTACTATGATTTCTTTACGATTTTTCGCCACATACTGCAATTGGTACAGCTGCATCGACCTCCTTGGGGCCGCGTCATGCCGCAGTAGAGGTACACCTGCCTATCCTCGCTCTTAGGATCACAATTCAGCTTTGGGAAGCTCCGCTTCTCCGAGGCTTATCTTGGTATAGTCCTGTCATTGTAGGTACTTATCGTCACGACCCGATTCCGGCCCGTGATCGTGCCTTACCTGCACCCTAGTGATACAACATCGAGTAATCACGAACATAAACGATACAAGACATATTATAAAATATGAAACAATAACTGAGAAAACTTGCCTTTCGGCATATATATAAACAACAACTTTTTCAACATGAATGCTTTAATCCTTTTTACAAACCCCGCCACAACAAGATTACATGCACTCTAAGAAATGATACGATAACAATGGCGGACAGGGCCCCGCCATACCCGAATGTAAACACCTACAACAACAGGGACTATACCATCGATAAGCCTCCGAGAAACGGAGCTTTCCCACACGCCGAATCATGACCCTAAGAGCGAGGATCAATGATCGTGTACCTTTACTCGCGGATGAACGCACTTCGAAGCGAGGTCGCATAACAGTAACGAGTATGTGAAACTAAAAATATCAGAATGAAATCATAATAGTCTATAAAGCAGAGACATGTATGATAACCAAACTACGCTTCACAATAATAAGGGCCATGTCAAGTCGTGGACTCACGCCTCAAGTCATCACTCAAATATAACAATGGGTCGCACGCCCACAACATCAATCATGCCCGTGGAATACCTTCCTCACCGCCTAGCTTTATGATATAAAAGCACCAAGGAACACACATGAACACCGTGTCCCACTCGTGTCATAATAACATGTACAGTGTAAGTACAAGGCATAGCCGACTACTAACACCTACGCACTCAACAAGGTCATGAATCGTATCATAAGATCTGTCTAGACCGTCACATGATCAAAGTCGACCACTTGCCCGCAGATCTAATGCGCGCGCTAGCCTCGAACTTTCCGCAGCTCCGCATAGGCCAATCAGATCGCCCGCATGAGGTATAACCCCGCATCGAGGGTAGCTACTCCCGCAGCTGCCCCGACTCGCCGTCCGCACGCCACAAGGACCGCATGACCACAAGGGCCGATCCTAACTCGAACTCCCGCAGCTCCGCATAGGCCCTCGACCCGCATGCAGGTAGTCTCAATCATAGGTCCATCGACCACCGAAGTCTACCCCGACGGAGGGCGCTTAACTCTAATCATCTCAAGAGATGAGTGATGTATAATACTATCATAACAAATTATCGTTAAACAACATAAGCACAACAAAGAAAACCCCTTTACACAAACATCACAAGATACTAACACACGTAGCATCCTAGCATGTTTACTTATCAAATCAACAAGAAAGTATTACAAGGCTATCACAAACCAACACAATCAAGTTATACACACAAGGTACTTTCTACTATACGCTAAACAAGTTCGGGTTTTATCCCCAAAGTATTTCATACATTAACTCTTTAAAAGATACGCATTCTCACAAAAGTCACACAATACCCGTAGTATATGAAAATAGAGTGATTATCTTCAAGTAAATCAAAACACTTCTCTTGTAAAACTCAAGTAACAACATTATTTTCCAAACGCCCAAGTTTGCCTAATTTCAAATGTTCATGTTTCTTATTTAGAAAGGTTTCAGAGTTCATAGTCTTATTCATTTAAGAATATAATTCTCTTTAAACTATCCGAGAAACATAAGTCTTATATGTGAGTAGGATATTCTTGTTTACAACAATCTTATTACAAAGAAACATGATCTAGAAATATCATTTTGTCTCATCTTAGCTTCTATGCAGATTTAAAGTTTCTACCGGTTTTAATAATACTTAATCACAAAACATTTCCTTTTATTAACGCCGCAGTTGGTTTGTCGATACACATTCGATTTCCAAAATCAAGAAAACATTCTTAAGACGTTATACCTAACTTTCCATAAAGCTAGTATAACTCTTAAGTTTTCAAAACAAATCAAGTATTACTTCCTCTCAAAATGATTCAAAACTCTTTCAAATACTTCAAGTTCTTTATTAACACATAACAAGCCGCTTATAGTTCAAATCGCTTACCTTTTAAAACCACATGTATTTTTCTACCAACATAAAGCCGTTATAACCAACTTCCCATAAAGCCGTTATAACACTTTATGTTTTACACCAATCAAATACATTTAGTACATGCACGCTCATCGCATTTCACATAGTTCACACATATCACGCTGTAAGAGATATAAGAGGTTCACATACCGCGACGAGTATCGACTAATAGCAAAACGCTCCAAGTACTCCCAACTGTCGGCTACTCCTTAAGCCAAGTAGAACGCGCCACACGTAGTACTTCAACCTCGATAAGCCCATAATTATCCAAGTAAAAAGTCGATCCTGGGCAATCGTTTAGCTCCAACTCCGAGCGCTCCAACCCGCTCTAAACCACCCTTAGAAGTTCTAACCAACTTCTACACAATACTCCAACGGACTATGGAGATTTTCCTAGGGTTTCGGGTTTTGTGACTGACGGAAAGTATAATAGTATTTCCTGGCCAGATAGGTATAACCTTAGAATACTACAAGGTATACTGCTAAGGTAATTGGGCATTATAACAATACTTTGAGAGTATTTCTACACCACAGGGGGTATTATACGAAAGCAACTAGGCTGTGGGGTACACTCTCGGCTAGCACCCCTAGAGTGGGGTGCTCTCGCCACAAGGGGAGGCCCTGGCCGAACTCAACACAAGGGAGGGAGAAGGAGAGCTTTCAAGACTTAGGAAAATTTATGGACGAAGAAGTTCATCAGCGAGGGGTATTTATAGCAAGCCAAGGCCAACCAATGGCCAAGATCTAGCCAAGTGTATAGCAAGTGTAAGGCCAAGATTCACCCAAGTGCCCCTAGACCCTACTCCTTAAAACCTCACAAATATCTACACAAAAATATCTACCACTTGACACCCCAAAGTCGCCCAAGCGCCACCTTGCCCACCAATGAGAGGTGCTGCCGCCTCTCTCGTTGGTCCAAAATGTTCCGCCTCTGAAAAATCCGCAAAAATAAGAAAAGACATAGCCGGAATTTTCCTCGCAAGTTATGTAAAACGCTTCGCCGAAAAACGACTCTAACCGGCACAGGCACAAATGCCATTCTACTAAGCCACTAGGCGGGGTGACACGTGTCACCCTCCTAATGGCCCAAAATAAAACATCTTCCAAAATATCCACAATGGCCAAAATCTCAAAACAAAGTGGCCCCACAAAATCAGAATTTCTCCCGTGGGCCCCACGTGACCATTTCCAAAAATAAAATTCCATAATTCTCTAATATTCCAGAAGTCCGAATACCAAACTGGGAATCCAATTCCCCATTAACGAACCTTTTTCCTTCACAAAACCGAAACTTTTCCGTGGAAAAATCACCTCTTTCTTCCTTTCCAATCTTTCTGTCAGATTCTCGCACGCACGCCCTCGCATACATACCTGTGAACTACGGGTATAACATTCTTCCTCCTTAGAAACATTCGTCCCGAATGTTCCTTCTAAGTCTCAAACATACGCGCGCCAAGATAGTCTTCACTTCATACTTACGAAACAATCCTCGCCATACCGCCACGTAAAATACCGCGCAACATACTTATATCCAAGTCTACGAGGAAACACCTCTAACATCACCACAAATACACTTTTGTCACTTTGCCGCGAGCCTAGCTCCGACGAATCCAACAAATGGTACCGGCCGCCATGATCCTCGGTTCGCCAGACACTAACCCTTACCACATTTCGAGCATCGCTTAGTTTCCAAAACTCGTGGTTACTATCTCTTTACGTGGGCATCATTAATCGAACATTCTCGATGGATCTTCGATACTTTCCTAACATAACAATACGAAAGACCGAACGCACGCTTCCTAAGTCGGACGGCAATTGCTAACATATAGGCAACCCGCCTATTCTTCACATGAACTCAAAAGGCCCAAAGTAACTCGGCTAAGTTCCTTCGCTTCCACAACTCGCCACACCGTCCGGTGGTACTTTCAAGAAGACCGACCGCCAACTCAACTCTAAGCGCCGCCGATTATCCGCACGATTCCTCCGAGCCGCCGTAACTTCTTCTAGATGAGCTTTTTCCTATCCACACCTGGAACAAGCTCAACTAATCGCTCAACCTTGCCAACATCGAACCAATCGACCGCAACTTACACTTCGCCCCTACAAGGCTTCGTAAGGCGACATCCGAACACCGAAATGGTAGCTTAAACGCCTCCACAGAGACAACAATCCTCACAACTACCCTCAAATCCACACACCGCCCGAGGGCGAACGCGATTCGAGACTCACCGAGTCCTTAACCCCGCTCGTAAAACTTCCAAACAAAACAGCCAGAACTGGCTCCACCGTCGCCATAAGGTGAAGGTAGGCACCTGCAGCCTTACAACCTTCTCGATAAATCAACATCGCTGAGTGAACGGCCCCGATCAAGAACACGATGGCTGCTTCATCGATCCGACCACCGGTCGAACGATCCACGAACTCGCACGCTAGTTAACTAAACTCGAGCCTAACACCCGTGACTCTACCACAAGGCGGGACCACCACAACCAGACCCCACCACCAAACATGCCGCGGGTTGACCCGCAACGTGGCCTCAACCCGACCCGGCAAGGCGCAAAAATACTATCTCCCCGAAGGAACAATTTTACTAAACATGTTACGAAACCTAGCGGTCTTCTTAGCTCAACTACCCTCTTTCATTTCATACCACTTGGACCTATCCCAAACATAGCTCACGCACTATGCACTCCGATAAGGATCAAACATAACACTACACCTTTACTCGAGACGGCCTTACCTCTAAGGTCCAGACGATAACACTCTAAGGCTCACACCTTCTCTATCCCCAAAATCTTACTCTGCTAACCCACCATGATTTCTAATCACAACTACCACATCGCTATCGTAACATAGCACTTAAGGTATACTCACCTTGAAAGTTACCGAAGGACTCGCCGCCCGCCCTCTCTCGCCCCTGGTTAACCCCGATCTCTACGCTGCCCGCAGACATAAGCCCGCATACGTGCCATGCTCAAGCCCAATCAAGAATTACTCTTGCACAACCTCTTAGGTAGTCATCAAGACTCGCGATACATCGGTATACTCTCGTAGCCAAATCCATAGCTAGTAATGGTCGCCTTTGCGCCCATATTCTCTGCTCGGTCGGAACCGGCGTTCAAATATCATGGCCGCAGAGGAACCGCCACGCCGCTAAACTTTATCGCTAGTGACGCCGCAGTAAATCCCCGAATGAAGCACTACCCTAGGTAATGATTGGGCCCAGGCCCTCGCAACCCTCAACTCAACTCGCAGCCTCGCCGCTTTGCCCTCCTCGGGCCGGGTTGCCTACGCGAGGCATAACGATAAGGGAATGAATTTCGCGAGGGTCCAACTTACAACACAACTCTAAGGCACGATCTCAGAGTGAGAAGAATAGAAACCAATCCTAAATATCCTATAGCCTCCTCGATTATTGGTGGTGCACAACACACCGATAATCAAGACTTCATCGATACGGTTCAGTAGACACTTTCCGAGGATTAATCGCTTCGATACCACTTTTGTCACGACCGATTCTCGCCCGTGGATCGTGCCTTACCCTGCACCCTAGTGATACAACATCGAGTAATCAATGAACATAAATGATACAAGACATATTATAAAATATGAAACAATAACTGAGAAAACTTGCCTTTGCATATATATAAACAACAACTTTTTCAACATGAACAACTTTAATCCTTTTTACAAACCCCGCCACAACAAGATTTGCACTTCTAAGAAATGATACGACAACAATGGCGGACAGTGGCTCCGCCATACCCGAATGTAAACACCTACAACAACAGGGACTATACCACCGATAAGCCTCCGAGAAACGGAGCTTTCCCACACGCCGAATCGTGACTCCTAAGAGCGAGGATCAATGATCGTGTACCTTTACTCGCGCATGAACGCACTTCAAGGAGGTCGATAACAGTGAGAGTACGTGAAACTAAAAATATCAGAAATGAAATCATAATAGTCTATAAAGCAGAGACATGTATGATAACCAAACTACGATTCACAATAAGCAAATATGTCAAGTCGTGACTCACGCCTCAAGTCATCACTCAAATATAACAATGGGTCGACGCCACAACATCAATCATGCCTGGAATACCTTCCTCACCGCTAGCTTATGATATAAAAGCACCAAGGAACACACATGAACACCGTGTCCCACCTGTCATAATAACACGCATGTAGGTACGAAGGCATAGCCGATTACTAACACCCACGCATCAACAAGCGTCATGAATCGTATCATAAGATCTGTCTGCAGACCACATGATCAAAGTCACCACTTGCCCGCAGATCTAATGTGCGCCTAGCCTCGAACTTTCCGCACCCGCGATAGGCCAATCGACGCCCGCATGAGGTATAACCCCGCATCGAGGGTAGCTACTCCCGGCAGCCCCTCGACTCGCCGTCCGCACGGCCACAAGGACCGCATGACCACAAGCGGCCGCGATCCTAACACCGAACTCCGCAGCCCGCATAGCCCCCGACCCGCATGAGGTAGTCTCAATCATAGGTCCATCGACCCGCCCGAAGTCTACCCCCGCATCGGAGGGCAACTTAACCCTAATCATCTCAAGAGACGAGTGATGTATAATACTATCATAACAAATTATCGTTAAACAACATAAGCACAACAAAGGAAAACCCCTTTACACAAACATCACAAGATACTAACACACGTAGCATCCTAGCATGTTTACTTATCAAATCAACAAGAAAGTATTACAAGGCTATCACAAACCAACACAATCAAGTTATACACACAAGGTACTTTCTACTATATGCAAAACAAGTTCGGGTTTTATCCCCAAAGTACTTCATACATTAACTCTTTAAAAGATACGTTACTCACAAAAGTCACACAATACCCGTAGTATATGAAAATAGAGTGATTATCTTTCAAGTAAATCAAAACACTTCTCTTTGTAAAACTCAAGTAACAACATTATTTTCCAAACGCCCAAGTTTGCCTAATTTCAAATGTTCATGTTTCTTATTTAGAAAGGTTTCAGAGTTCATAGTCTTATTCATTTAAGAATATAATTCTCTTTTAAACTATCCGAGAAACATAAGTCTTATATGTGAGTAGGATATTCTTGTTTACAACAATCTTATTACAGACCATGATCTAGGAAATATCATTTTGTCTCATCTTAGCTTCTATGCAGATGGAAGTTTTACCGGTTTTAATAATACTTAATCACAAAACATTTCCTTTATTAACGCCGCAGTTGGTTTGTCGATACACATTCGATTTCCAAAATCAAGAAACATTCTTAAGACGTTATACCTAACTTTCCATAAAGCTAGTATAACTCTTAAGTTTTCAAAACAAATCAAGTATTACTTCCTCTCAAAATGATTCAAAACTCTTTTGAAATACTTCAAGTTCTTTATTAACACATAACAAGCCGCTTATAGTTCAAATCGCTTACCTTTTAAAACCACATGTATTTTCTTACCAACATAAAGCCGTTATAACCAACTTCCCATAAAGCCGTTATAACACTTTATGTTTTACACCAATCAAATACATTTAGTACATGTACGCTCATCGCACTACATAGTTCACACATATCATGCTAGAAGAGATAGGAAGAGGTTCACATACCTCGCGACGAGTATCGACTAATAGCAAAACGCCCAAGTACTCCCAACCGCTTGGCTACTCCTAAGCCAAGTAACGCGCCACACGTAGTACTTCAACCTCGATAAGCCCATAATTATCCAAGTAAAAGTCGATCCCGGCAATCGTTTAGCTCCAACTCCGAGCGCTCCAACCCGCTCTAAACCACCCTTAGAAGTTCTAACCAACTTCTACACAATACTCCAACGGACTATGGAGATTTTCCTAGGGTTTCGGGTTTTGTGACTGACGGAAAGTATAATAGTATTTCCGGGCTTTTCGTATAGGTATAACCTTAGAATACTACAAGGTATACGGCTAAGGTAATTTGGGCATTATAACAATACTTTTGAGAGTATTTCTACACCACAAAGGGGGGGTATTATACGAAAGCAACTAGGCTAGGGGGGGTACACTCTCGGCTAGCACCCCTAGAGGGGGGGGGTGCTCTCGGCCACAAGGGGGAGGCCCTTGGCCGAACTCAACACAAGGGGAGGGAGAAGGAGAGCTTTCAAGACTTAGGCAAATTTATGGATGAAGAAGTTCATCAAAGGGAGGGGTATTTATAGCACAAGCCAAGGCCAACCAATGGCCAAGATCTAGCCAAGTGTATAGCAAGTGTAAGGCCAAGATTCACCCAAGTGCCCCCTAGACCCTACCGCTTAAAACCTCACAAATATCTACACAAAAATATCTACCACTTGACACCCCAAAGTCGCCCGCCGCCACCTTGCCCACCAATGAGAGGGTGCCAAGTGTCGCCTCTCGTTGGTCCAAATGTCTGCCTCTCGGAAAAATCCGCAAAAATAAGAAAAGACATAGCCGGAATTTTCCCTCGCAGTTATGTAAACGTTTCATTTAAAAACGACTCTAACCGGTGTCACAAATGCCATTCGCGAGCCACCTAGGCGGGGTGACACGTGTCACCCTCCTAATGGCCCAAAATAAAACATCTTCCAAAATATCCACAATGGCCAAAATCTCAAAACAAAGTGGGCCCTACAAAACCGTAAATTTCTCCCGTGGGCCCCACGTGACCATTTCCAAAAATAAAATTCCATAATTCTCTAATATTCCAGAAGTCAGATACCAAATGGGAATCCAATTCCCATTAACGAACCTTTTCCTTCACAAAACCGAAACTTTTCCGTGGAAAAAAATCACCTCTTTCTTCCTTTCCAATCTTTCTGTCGTATTCTCGTACGTACGTCCTCGCATACATACCCAGGAACTACGGGGTATAACACTTACATTCAGGGGTATGGCGGGGCCCTGTCCCGCCATTGTTGTTATATCATTCTTAGAGGTCCAGTAATCTTTGCTGGGCGAGTTTGTAAAAGCGGTCAGAATCGCTTGATTCATGTTTTTATATATATATGCCGAAAGACAACTTCTCTCAGATAAACTGTTTTACACTTCATATTATTTCATGTCTTGTTTTATGTTCCGCTGACACTCGATGTATGTCTACTGGGTGCCCGGTAAGGCACTACCACGCCCGGTTCGGTCGTGACAAAAGTGGTATCGAGCGCTTAATCCTCGGAAAGTGTCTCTGACCGTATCTAGTAAGTCTTGATTATCGGTGTGTTGTGCACCACACCAATAATCGTGAGGCTATAGGATATTCGTGATTGGTTTCCATTCTTCTCACTGAGATCGTGCCTTAGAGTTGTGTTATAAGTTCGACCCTCTAACGTATTTCATTCCCTACCGCTTATGCCTCCGTAAGGCAACCCGCCCGGGCAAGGCAGCCGAGGAGCCGCGAGTAGAGCACGAGGGTTCACGAGGGCACAGCCCAATTATCACCTAGGGTGGTGCTTCATTCAGGAGTTACGCCGCCATCCAAAGAGTTCAGCGGGCAGTAGCTTCATCATGGCCATGATATTTGAACCTTCGCCCACGACCAAGCGGGAAGTATGGATTGCAAAGAGACGATCACATTAGCTATGGATTTAGCAACCAGAGTATATTATGTACCGATTTATCACGGGTCTTGATGATTATCTAAGAGAGGGTATGCAAGAGTAGCTCTTGATCGCCATGAGCATGGCTCGCATGCACTTATGCACAGCAGGCCGAGAAACGTAGGGATCGACGGGTTAACCAAGGACAGCAGAAGAGGGCCAGAACAACAGGGTCCTTTGGTAACTATCGAGGCGGACCTTCTCGGCAGCAGATTGATTATGCGCCTCCGCCAGTGCGGAGTGGTCCTCCAAGGTTCGGGACGCTCGGGTATGCAGAGTTGGTGAGCTCGGCTGGCCGTTCACAGATACACGTAGGTTCCAGCCAGCCTGATTCGCCTCGCATTCACGCAGGCGCGCCACCCGGGAATGTCGTCTTGTTGTTGGTGCTTGTTTTACTGCGCCGCCGAGCCACGTGGTCAAAGGATGTCCTAGTAGGAGGGATGCAGCAGGAGGACTCACCTACCGATCGATGCGATTCGAGTTCGGAGAGGAAAGGGTGTTAGCTGAGAGGCCACCACACCTCGGTGTGGCCGTGGTAAGTGTCATCGCTGGGAGTGTCGACTTCTTCGACACTTGTTATGCTTGCGACAGCAGGGCCATTTTGCAGAAATTGTCCGACTGCAGGTGGCGCGGATGTAGAGACTCACCTTCAGATCACGGCTAGTTCATCACATTTCTAGCTACACACAGGCGGTGATTGATTAGAACGACAAAGGGTAGTGAAGCAGTAGATACAGGTATATCCTTAACCCTCTAGATATTTGTATGTGTGATAAGATGAGTATATCTTAAGTGTTATGTTCAGATAGCATTGTGTTAATTGTGATTAGAAATTATGGTTAGTTAAAAGGGTAAGGTTTGGGGATAAGGGAAGGTGTGAGCCTTAGAATGTTATACGTAGAGACCTTAGAGGCGAGGCCATCTTGAGTAAAAGATTATTTTTATGTTTAACTCTTATCGGAGTGCATAGTATACGTGAGATATGTTGTGTGATAAGTCCCTGAGTGGTATTGTAACGACCCGATCCGGGGCCCGTTACTGGTGCCTTACCCTGGGCACCCTAGTGATACATACATCAGAGAAAATCAGCGGAACATAAAACATGAGACATTTAACAAGGGATATAATAAATAAACAAAGCAACCAAAATAGCTTGCCTTCAAGATATATACATAAAACCCGAACAGCTTTAATCCTTTTACAACCCCGCCACAACAAGATTACATGCACTCTAAGATATACACGACTATGACGACAGTGGCTCGCCATACACTCAATGTACAAGAACCTACAACTCGTGGAAACCTACTAAAAGATAAGCCTCGAGAAACTGAGCTTCAAATGTGCTGAATCGTGATCCCATGAGCGAGATCCACGATCGATGTACTCTCTACTGCGGCATGAACGCAAATTTCCGGAGGTCAAGACAAAGGTACCAAGTATGTGAAATCAGACAACATCAAATGAAATCATACTAGTCTATATAAAGCAGAGACATGTATGATAACCAAACTACGCTTCACAACATAAAACAAATCATCTAATATATCTATGGGTCTCACGCCACAACATCAAACAAGTTCGCATTACGGCCGCATGCCCGAATCGCAGACGGTAGACATGTCCATGATGCAACAATAATACCAATGTCCCATGGCCACATGCCCTGAATTTCAGACGGGTGTAGACATGTCCACGTGACCTCAATAACAAGACAAAGAATCCAAATGGAAGCATACCCGCGCGCACGATCGTCGGTATGTCCAAAGGGAAACAATAAGACAACATTCCAAATGGACGATACCCGCGGCCTTACGATCGTGTCAAGATGTCCAAAGGGAAATCACAAGGCGATAATCAAATGGAAACATACCCGTGGCGCTACGATCGTGTCAAGATATCCAAAGCGATTAACCACAAGACCTTAACCAAAATGGAAGCATACCCGTGCGCTACGCATCGTGTCAGTATGTCCAAAGCGGTTAACAACAATAATACTATCAACAGAACGCACTGCGGAATTTCTCCGTCACCGCAAGACGCCCAAGTAAGTTCTCAACCACCAACCGACTTCATCGAAAGACGCGTAGAATACGTAAAACACAACGCTTGTACAATAAAGACTATCATCACAAAGATAGGCAAGTTTCACAACAACAAGCATAGGCAAGTTTCACACAACTCAAAGTACTTTCATTTTATGCCATAGTCCGGGTTTTTAACCCCAAAGTACTACATACGTTAAGTTCTTTTAAAAGAGATCCATTACTTTTATAAAAGTCACCCGATACCCGTAGTATTAGAATGACAAACCCACCTTCCTTTTCAAAATCAAGTAACAACATTCTTTTCCTAAGTTCCAGTTTGCCTAGTTTCAATTACTCAAGCTTCTCATTTTCAAATGGTTTCATAGTTCCCAAACTTAATCACTTGATTCCTTTTTAGAACAATTGAGTAACATATGTCATATACGTGAGTAGTTTATTTTTGTTTATAACGATCTTATTACAGCAGCCATGATCTAGAAAATGTAATATCATTTTGTCTCATCTTAGCTTCTATGCAGATGGAGGTTTCTACTGGTTTTAATACAACACATCATTTATTCAATACATTTTCCTTTATTAACGCTGCAGTGGTCTGTCGATACACATTCTGATTCCCGAAATCAGTAAAACATTATCCCTTTAAAACCAAGTACTCATTACTCACGAATGAGGTTTCACACAAACATCCACATTAAAACAAATAAGTTAAGTCTCTTATCTTATAAGATCAAGTCTCTTAACTTCTAACATCAGTAAACCATTTTCACTTACATAAGGTCGTTATAACTAACTTCCCATAAAGCTATTATAACACCCTATGTTTTAAACCAACCAAATCACTTAGCATACGTACGCCTCACCGCATTACATAGTTCACAACAATCATGCTAGAAAAGATAGGAAGAGGTTCACATACCTCGCGACGAGTATCGACTAATAGCAAAACGCTCCAAACAGTCGGCTACTCCTTAAGCCAAGTGGATCATTCCACACGTAGCATTTCAACCTATAAGGCCACAAGGCGCTTATTAACATCGTAGAACATTCTACGTAAAAATTGGCAAAGACTCTCCCGCAACAGCGTAAATCTCCTCCTCTATCGGGGCCGGCTATCAAGCCAACCAGGGGGGGGTTATACATCTAACCCGAACGGGTACAATTCTACTCCACAGTACTACTACACAAGTCTACTGTAATACAGTCCTATGTAAAAACAGTTCAGTTCTTCAGGCTTAAGTCCAAGGACATTGCCACAAGCTATGTTCAGTTATATATATAGCATACTTAAACTATATTTTCCTACAACATGTAATATCCAATTACAATAGGGGGACAAGATATTTACCTTGCTAAGCCCATAATTATCCAAATATAAAGTCGATCCTGGGCAATCGTTTAGCTCCAACTCCGAGCGCTCCAACCCGCTCTAAACCACCCTTAGAAGTTCTAACCAACTTCTACACAACACTCCAATATATCTATGGAGATTTTCCTAGGGTTTCGGTTATGATCGACGGAAGTATAATAGTATTTACGGCTTTTCGTATAGGAATAACCTTCCAATACAACAAGGTATAGGCCTCAGGTAATTTGCGCATTAAAACAATACTTGGATAGTATTTCTATCCCACAAAGGGGGGTATTATACGAAAGCAACTAGGCTAGGGGGGGGGTACCCCACGGCTAGCACCTCAAAGGAGGGGGGGTGGCTACCCCTCGGCCTACCCCACTAGGGGGGGAACTCTCGGCCAAGGGGGCCTCACGAAAAGGGGAGGGGGAAGGCTCTCAAGACTTAGGCATTTTGGATGAAGAAGTTCATCAAAGGAGAGGGGTATTTATAGCACAAGCCAAGGCCAACCAATGGCCAAGATCTAGCCAAGTGCTACACAAGTGTAAGGCCAAGATCAAGCCAAGTGCACCCTAACCCTACTCCACAAATCCCTCACAAATATCTACACAAATATCTTCCACCACTTGCCCATTCAATCGCCCACGTGTCGCCCACTATGCCCACCAACGAGAGGTGCCGCGCCGCCTCTCGTTGGTCCAAAATGTTCCGCCTCTCTAAAAATCCTCAAAAATACTAAATGACATAGCCGAAATTCCCTACGAAAGTCGTGGAAAACGCTTCGTCGAAAAACGACTCTAACCGTGTCGCAGACAAACATATTTCGCCCAAAGGTGCCACATGGGGTGACACGTGGTCGCCCCGATTCGCCCAAAATATTTCGTCTTCCAAAATATCCAAAACGCCAAAATCTCAAAATCAAAGCGTTCCACAAAACCAGAATTTCTCCCGTGGCCCCACGTGACCATTTCGGAAATAAAATTCCATAATTCTCTAATATTCCGTGAAGTCCGAATACCAAACTGGGAATCCAATTCCCATTAACGAACCTTTTCCTTCACAAAACCGGAAACTTTTCCGTGGAAAAATCGCTTCTTTCTTCCTTTCCAATCTTTCTCGTGATTCTCGCACGCACGTCCTCGCATACATACCCTGGGACTACGGGGTATAACATTCTTCCCCCCTTAGAAACATTCGTCCCGAATGTTCCTTCTAAGTCTCAAAACGAACACGTGCCAGTATAGTCTTCACTACTATACTTACGAAACAATCCTGCCACAGCTGGCCACAGAAATACCCACGTAAAATACTTACATCCAAGTCCACGAGGAAACACCTCTAACATCACCACAAATAATACTACTTTTGTCACTTTGTCGCGAGCCTTGCTCCCACGACCCAACAAATGGTACCGGGCTGCATGCGATCACGTGTTCGCCGTGACACTAATTCTTACCATATTTACGACATCGCTTTAGTATCCAAAACCCGGTTACTATCTCTAACGAGGTCATCATTAATCGAACATTCGATGGATCTTCGATACTTTCCGAACATAACAATACGAAGACCGGACGCATCGCTTCCTAAGTCTGACGGCAATTACTAACATATAGGCAACCCGCCTATTCTTCACATGAACTCAAAAGGCCCAAAGTGACTCGCTAAGTTCCTTCGCTTTCCAAAACTCGCCACACCCCACCGGGTGGTACTTTCAAGAAGACCGACCAACCTCGAACTCTGCGCGCCGCCGATTATCCGCACGATTCCTCCGAGCCGCCGTAACTTCTTCTAGACAAGCTTCACTATCCACACCACCGGAACAAGCCTCAACTAACTATCTCAACTCGCCAACATCGAACCAATCGATCGCAACTTGCATTTCTCGCTTCTACAAGGCGCCACAAGACGACATCCGAACACCGAAATGGTAGCTTAAACACTCCCAACCGAGACAACGATCTCACTACCCCAAATCAAAACACCGCCCGAGGCGAACGCGAGCACGAGACTCACCGAAGTTCCTAGCCCCGCTCGTACAAACTCCCAGAAGAGAAACACTGTACCACTGGCTCCATCGTTCATTATAAGGTGAAGGTAGGCACCCTGCAACCTCACAACCTTTTCAGATAACATCAACACCGCCGAGGGAACGACCGACCAAGAACACGATAGGTCGCTTCATCGGCCCGACCACCGGTCGAACGATCCACGAACTTGCACTTTGGCTAACCAACCACGGGCCTAACACCCTCATGACCCTAACACAAAGAGGGACCACCACAAACTGACCCCACCACCAAACCTACCGCTGGTTGACCGCACGTAGCCTCAACCCGACCCTAGCGCAAAATACCATCTCCAAGGAACAATCTTACTAAACATCGTTTAAAACCTAGCGGTCTTCTTAGCTCAACTACCTCTTTCATTTCATACTACATGTGACTTATCCCAAACACACCACGTGCACTATGCACTCTATAAGGGTCTAACATAACACTACACCTTTCTCGAGACGGCCTTACCTCTAAGGTCTTTGCGTATAAAGCTCTAAGGCTCACACTTTCTCTATCCCCAAAATCTTACTCCTGCTAACCCACCATGATTCTAATCACAACTAACACACCGCTATCGAACATAGCACTTAAGGTATACTCACCTTGAAAGTTACCAAAGGACTCGCCGCTCGCCCTCTTCGTTGTCCTTCGTTAACCCGCCGATCTCTACGCTTTCTCACGCGCATAAGCCCGCATACGTGCCATGCTCGCCTAATCTGGCGATTACTCTTGCACAACCTTCTTAGGTAGTCATCAAGACTCGCGATACATCGGTATACTCGTAGCCAAATCCATGCTAGTAATGGTTGTCTCTGCAATCTATATTCTCGCTCCTGGCCGTGGAACTGGCGTTCACATATCATGGCCGCAGAGGAACCGCCGCCGCCATGCTTAAACTCTTGGGGCTAGTGACGCCGCAGAATCCCCGAATGAAGCACTACCCTAGGTAATGATTTGGCCCGCCTCGCCACCCTCTGAACTCTACCGCAGCCTCCTCGCCGCTTGCCTCCCGGCCCGTGCTGCTCTACGCGAGGCATAACGATAAGGAAATAATTTCGTCGAGGGTCCAACTTACAACACAAATTTCTAAGGCACGATCTCGTGAGTGAGAAGAATAGTAACCAATCCTAAATATCCTATAGCCTCCGATTATTGGCGTGGTGCACACACCGATAATCAAGACTCCATCGATACGGCCGTAGACACTTTCCGAGGATTAATCGCCCGATACCACTTTGTCACTTTGTCGCAGCCTTGCTCGACGACCCAACAAATGGTACCGCCGCGATCCCCGAGGTTCGACCTCAGACGCGTACATACGGAGAGCCACGGTTGCCGCTGTTCGTGGTAGAGGCTCGCCTCTTTATACGCCACTCGATTCGTCCCAAAATATTTGCCTTAGAAAATATCCAAACGCCAAAATCTCAAAATCAAAGCGGGCTCCACAACCAGAATTTCTCCCGGCCCCACGTGACCATTTCCGGAAATAAAATTCCATAATTCTCTAATATTCCAGGAAGTCCGAATACCAAATCTGGGAATCCAATTCCCATTAACGAACCTTTTTCCTTCACAAAAACCGGAAACTTTTCCGTGGAAAAATCGCCTCTTTCCTCCTTTCCAATCTTTCTGTCGTATTCTCGTACGTACGTCCTCGCATACATACCCTGGGACTACGGGGTATAACAGGTATGATATGAAAGAGGGTAGTTGAGCTAAGAAGACCACTAGGTTTTCGTGACTGACGCGAGATTGTTCCGCATCGGGAACAAGAGTTTACGCGATACGGCCCGGGTTGAGGACCGATCGCGGGTCAACCCGCGGCTTGTAAAGTGGTGGGGTCAGTTCGGGGTGGTCCCGCCAGGTGGTGGGGTCACGAGGGTGTTAGGCCCAAGTTTTGTTAACCATCGTACGAGTTCGTGGATGCGTTCGACCAAGAGTCGCCGATGAGGTCGCCATCTTGTCTTTCATCAGATCGCATCTACAGAGGGTTACGCGAGATGTTATATATATCGTGAAGGTTGTAAGGCTGCACGGGTGCCTACTTTCACCTTATGACAGCAGGAGCCTGTGTTACGCTTATTTCTTTTTCTCGGAAGTTTTACCAGCAGGTTAGGAACTCAAAGTGAGTCTCAGTATCGTGATTCGCCTCGCCGGTGTTTGGATTTGTGGTAGCCGAGGATTGTTGCCTCTGTTGAGGGAGTGTTTTATAGCTACCATTTCAGATTCGGATATCGCCTTATGGCGACGCCAGAGGGCTAAGTGTAAGTCACGGCCGATTGGTTCGATGTTGGCAAGCGTTCGGATAGTTGGTTCATACTTGTTTCAGCAGGATGTGGATAGGTGAAGCTTATCCGTAAGAGCTTATTGGCAGCTCGTAGTCAATGTGTCGTATGGATAATCGCGACGACGCCAGAGTTCAGTCGACGGCCGGATTCTTGAAGCGTACCACCCTAAAGTGTGGACGAGTTTTAGAAAACAGAGGAACTTAGCCCGAGGTATTTTGAGCGCCAGATCATTTGGAAAATAGGCCAAGTTGCCTATAGGTTAGCAATCGTCGTCCGACGTAGAGGCAAGACGTCCGTCTTTCATGTTGCTATGATCGGAAAATATCGTAGATCCATCCAGATTTTGGAAATCAAGCAATAATGTAAATGTGGTAAGTTGTGAGAAAGAGTTCGAGTGTACGGCGAGGGTACCACGAAGTGGAAGAAGCGAGCATGTGGTAAGAGAATGTTGATCATTTCTTTTGTAAAGTGCGTGCGAAGGAATATCTTTTAGACCTTGTGGAGCTTTTGATATGCTAAGAGGTGATTCCTCGTGGACTTGGATTTAGTAATCGCGCGTGTGTTATTTTGTGGCCGTGTGGCATTGACAACTTGTTATGTTAAGAGGAACTTATCGTTATCTCAGATCGGTAAGGAACATTCGACGAATGTTTCTAAGGAGGAGAATGTTATACCGTATTTCCAGCAGTATGTACGAGGACGACGCATTTAAAAGTTTAAGCCTTAAGTTAGGCAAGGGTCGAAATTTGTGCACAACCTCCAAGAGAATTGTTTTCCGACGTAAACGCTTTCCAAACTTTGGCGAAGGAAAATTGCGTTGCGACATTAATTATTTTTATGGATTTTTCCGAGAGATGAAATATTTTGGACCAACGAGAGGCGACACTTGTCACCCTCTGGGCGGTCTTGTGGCCAAAGGGTTGCACGCTTGGCTTGTTTTGTGGCCTAAAACACGGGTCAATGTTTGGAGTGATTTGTGGAGTAGATGGCCAGGTGCACGTACAAATCCTCACCCTCCACTGACCACCACTTGTCTTGATCTTGGCCATTGAAGGCCCTATAAATACCCCCCCCTTTGTTGAAGACTTCTTAATCCACAACACAACTTTCTAAGTCTTGAAATCCCTCTCCCCCTTTGTAAGGCTTTCGTCCAAGCCTCCTCCCCTCAGGCCTTTGGCCGAGAAATACCCCTTCTCTAGTGGTGCTAGCCGAAAGTACCCCCTTAAGTGTTGTTCTCGTAAAATACCCTTGGTAGAAAAGTATTCTCCAAGTATTGTTACTATTCCAAAATACCTTAGCCTTATACCTTGTAGTATTCCAAAGTTACCTCTATACGCAGAGCCCGGAAATACTACCGTATGTCCTTTTTGTCTCAAAACGAAACCCTCAGGAAAATCTTCATAGTTGGTTGAAGTGCTAAGTAGAAGTTGTTTAGAAACTTCTAAGGGTTGTTCGGAGCGGTTGGAGCACCTGAGTAGGAGCTAAACGTTGCTCAGATCGACATTTAAACTTGGATAATTTTGGGCTTATCGAGGTAAATACTTTGTCCTTCTATTATAATTGGAAATTACATACCGTAGTAGTATAGAAATGAATATAAGATACATGTAAGGATATTACATAAGAGAATTGAATCGTAATAGAAGGATATTACGTAAGAGAATTGAATCAAATCACATCGTAAGTATATTAAAGAAGAAGATTGAATCAGCATTTACATAAGATCGTATTTACGTGAGACTTGTGTAGTTTAACTGCAGGGAAGTGCTGCCCGATTTTCCGTAGAATAGAGAACCTTCGCCAGAATATTCTACAGAGTAGTCTAGACGCTGATAGACGATATGGCCTTTATAGGTTGAATGTTCTGCGAGTAGCATGTTCTACTTGAAAGGTGCAAGGTTAGCGTTATAGCGGTAGAGCGCTTTTGCTAATTGTCGATAATCGTCGCGAGGTATGTGATTCTTCCTATCCTCTTGAGCATGATATTTTAAAAGAATATATATAGTACGTAGACATACGTGTGTTAACCGAACGTGGTTTTATCGCGATGTCTTTGAGTCGAGTCTAAATAATAAGAATCAAGTATTTCAAAGGAGTTAAGAAACCTTTTGAAACAAGAGTAATACTTGGTTTTAAAGCTTAAGAGTTATACTAGCTTTATGGGAAGTTAGGTATAACGACTTAAGAGAGATAAAAGAATGGTTTATTGATTTTAGAAGTTAAGAGACTTGATCTTAAAAATAATAGACGTGAATGTTTGAAATTAGGCAAACTTGAACTTTGGAAAAGAATGTTGTAACTTGATTTTAAAAGGAGAAGTGTTTTGGTTTAAAAGGAAAGTATGGAAGTTGTTTTGGTTTACTTAAAAATGTTAGTCACTCTATTTTTATAATACGGCATCGGGTGACCTTTGTAAAAGAAATGGATCTTTTAAAAGAATATAACGCACGTAGTACTTGGGGTTAAAACCGACTTTGGCATAAAATGAAAGTACCTTGAGTTGTGTGTAACTTGCCTATGTTTGCGTGTGATAGCCTTGTCGTGCTAGTATTGTATTTCTATACCACCGCCTCTCAAACGGAGGTCGGCTGATTTGTTATGATCTTACTTGACGCATCAGCGATGTGGAGGATTCCACAGCGCGCCTCGCTGATAGTGTTATTCCATGGACTAGCTCTCCGCGAGGTTTTACCGATTCGCCTTGGTATCCGTGGTTGGCTTCGTACTTGCCCCGCCTCGTGGCTGATTCGCCTTGGTACTGTAGTTAGCCTTCGTGACTGCCCCGCTCGCTTTAGTGGCGAAGTCTCGTGATACGCCGTATCCGTAGTTAGCCCTCAGATTGCCCCGCCCACGTGACACCCGCTTTGGTATCCGTAGTCAAGCTGATTTGCCCAGACGCTTCGTGGCGAAGTCTTGTGATACGGCCTTGGTATCCGTAGTTAGCCCTCAGACTTGCCCCGCTACCACGTGACACGGCCCGTATCCGTAGTTGGCTTTCAGACTGCCCGTGACGCCTTCGTGGTTTGGTCAGAGTATTGTTAGTACGACTTTGGTATCCGTAGTTGGCTGTGACTTGCCTCTGGCCATTGATGACGCAAATTGCAGTATTCGGTAGTTAGCCTTCGCACTTATCCCGCATTTGCGCTTTATGACTCAAAGGGACTTGTGTTCATACGTACTCTCGTGTTATTATATCATGATCGCAATGATGGAAGGTATTCCACGCATGATTGATGTCAGGTATTATACCCCATAGTTCCGTGGTATGTATGCGACGCACGCACGAGAATACATGCAGAAAGATTGGAAAGGAAGAAAGAGTGAATTTTCCACTAAAAGTTTCCGTTTTTGTGAAGGAAAAGGTTCGTTAACGGGAATCGATTCCCATATTTGGTTTTGGACTTCTTAGATTATATTAGAATTATGGAATTTTATTTTCTGAAATGGTCACGCTGGGCCCACGGAGAAATTTACGCTTTGTAGGCCCGCTTGATTTTGAGATTTTGGCCGTTATAGATATTTTCTAAGACGAAATATTTTGATTTAATCGGGGCGACACGTGTCACCCCATGTGGCACCCGGGGCCGAAATATGTTTGTGCACAACACCCTTTAGAGTCGTTCGACGAACGCTCTACCTAACTTACGGGCGGTAAATTACGCTATGTCATTTAGTATTTTTATGATTTTTCCGAGAGACGAAACGTTTTGGACCAACGAGGGCAACACTTGGCACCCTCTCGCCAGCGGACTTGCGGCGTTAGGGACGATTGAATGAGCAAGTCTTGCTGATTTTTTGCGTAGATATTTGCAGGTTTTACGAGTAGGTCTAGGGGCACTGGGTGAATCTCGCCTTACACTTGCTATACACTTGGCTAGATCTCGGCCATTGGTCGCCTTGGCTCAGGCTATAAATACCCTCTCCTTTGATGAACTTCTTCATCCTAAATATTTCCTAAGTGTTAATCCTCCTCCCTTCCTTATGGTTTCGCCCTCCTCCTCTTCCTTCATGAGGCCTCGCCGAGGGGTGCACCCCTCCCAGAGGCCTTGGCCGAGGTACACCCCCTCCTAGTAGTGGCAAGGTACCCCTAGCCTAGTTGCTTTCAGATAATACCCCTCATGTGTGTAGAAATACTCAAGTATTGTTATAATGCCCAAATTACCTTAGCCAGATACCTTGTAGTATTCTAAGGTTATACCTATACGAAAAGCCCGTAAATACTATTATACTTCCCGCTACCACAAAACCGAAACCCTAGGAAAATCTCCATAGTCCGTGGAGTATTGTGTGGTTGGTTAGAACTTCTGGGTGGTTTAGAGCGGGTCGAGCGCCGAGTCGAGCTAAACGATTGCCCAGATCGACATTAAACTCGATAATTATGGGCTTATCGAGGTAAATATCTTCCTCTATTTGTAATTGGAAATTACATGTCGTTAGATTATATAGTCAAGTATACTATATATATATAATCAACATAGCTTGTGGCAATGTCTCGACTTAAGCTCAAGAATCGAATCGAATCAGAATTACATAGGATCAGACATGAGACTTGGTAGTAGTACCGTGAGTAGAATTGTACCGCTAGGGTTAGATGATAACCCCCGATTGGCTTCGTAGCCACCGTTAGAGAGGAGGTTTACGCCGCGTGGGGAGGCCGAATTTTCGGTGAGAATGTTCTACGATGAGATCTAAATGTTAATGTCACTGCGGCCTTATAGGTCATGTACTACGCAGGCGCGATCTACGCGGGCTTGGCGGGTAGCCGACGCTGGAAGTACATTGAGCGCTTTTGCTATGAGTCGATACTCGCGAGGTACGTGAACCTCTTCCTATCTCTTCTAGCATGATATGTGTGAAACTATGTAGTACCAGAGACGCATACGTGCTAAATGTGTTTGAGTGGTTTAAAACATAAAGTGTTATAACGCTTTATGGGAAGTTGGTTATAACAACTTTATGTTAGTAAGAAAATACATGTGGTTTTTAAAAGGTAATCGATTTGAACTATAACCGCTTGTTATATGATAAGAAAGAACTTGAAGTATTTCAAAAGATTTTGAATCATTTTGAAAGGAGAAGTAATACTTGGTGTTTGAAAACTTAAGAGTTATACTAGCTTTATGGGAAGTTAGGTATAACGCTTAAGAATGCTTTATCGATTTCGAAATCGAATGTGTATCGACAAACCATCGCAAATCATTAATAAAAGGAAATGTTTTGAATAATTAAGTATTATTAAAACCAAGAGAAACTTCCATCCGCATGTGCTAAGACGAGACAAAATGATATTTCCTAGATCATGGTCATTGTAATAAGATTGTTATAAACAAGAATATCCTACTCACATATAAGGCTTATGTTTCTCGTGATTGTTTAAAAGAGAATTATATTCTTAAATGAATAAGACTATGAACTACGAAACCTTTCTAAAATAAGAAACGTGAACATTTGAAATTAGGCAAACTTGGACGCTTGGAAAATAACGTTGTTACTTGATTTTACAAAGGTAAGAGTTTTGGTTTTCTAAAAGGACACCACTCTATTTTATACTACTGTATCAGGTGACTTATGTGAAAGAAACAGATCTTTTTTAGATTTTAATGTGAAGTACTTGGGGATGATAACCGAACTTGTTAGTAGAAAGTACTCAGTGTGAATAACTTGATTGTATTGGTTTGTGATAGCCTTGTAATACTTTCTTGTTGCCTTGATAAGTAAACGTGTTAGGATGCTACGTGTTAGTATCTTGTGATGTTTGTGTGGGGTTTCTTGATTGTGCTTATTAACTATCACTGTTATGATAGTATTGCGGCATTCATCTCGAGATGATTCCGGGTTAAGTCGCCTCCACGCGGTAGACTCAGCGGTCCGGGGACCATGATTCGAGAATACCTACGCGGTCCCGGGGCCTGCGCGAGCTACGAGAGTTCCGTGTTAGCGCGCCCTTACGGGCACGCGTCCTCAGGGCCATGCGACTCGGAAGTCCGTGACGATTCCAGGAGTAGCTACCGACGCGGAATACCTCACGCGGCCGATGAGATTGGCCTACGCGAGTCGCGGAGTTCCCAGGACTAGACGCCGACATTAGATATCGCGCGCAAGGCCGCCTTTGATCATGTGACGGCCCAGACAGATCTTATGATACGCTTTATGACCTTGTTGGTATCTGGTGTTAGTAGTCGGCCAGGCCTTCAGACTTACCCCCGCATGGCTTTATTAGGACACGTGGGACCCGTGTTCATATGTATTCTCGGTGCTTGTATATCATAAACCGCCAGCTGGCGAAGGTATTCCACGGCACGATTGATGCGCGGGCGTGAGACCCATTGTTAAATTGAGTGATGACTTGAGGTGCGAGTCCCCGACTTGACACGATCGCTATTTACGGTGAATCAGAGTTTGTTATCATACATGTCTCCCGCTTTGTATAGACTACTATGATTTCATTTACGATTTATCTTTAGTTTCACATACTCTGACTGCCAGATCGACTCCTTCGGGCCGCGCTCATGCCGCAGTCGAGGCACATCGCCGTTGATCCTAGCTCTCGTGGTCACAGCCATTGGGAAGCTCCGCTTCTCCGAGGCTTATCACGTATAGTCCCCGTCACGTAAGTGTTTACATTCGTGGTTTGGGGCCCCGTCCCCGCCATTGTGGTCGATCATTCTTAGAGGTCCGTAGTAATCCGCGGGCGTGGTTGGTAAAAGGATTGCCGCTCATTTGTAAAAGAGTTGATGGTTATATATACGCCAAAGGCAAGTTTTCACAGATTATTGTTTTATATTTCGTTATCTCATGTTGTTGTTTTATGTTCCGATTACTGATGTTGTGTCACTAGGGTGCCCGCTAAGGCACCACCACGCCCGCCGGGTCGTGACAAAAGTGGTATCGTGAGCGCTTAATCCTGAAAGTGTCTACGCATCGATCCGCAGTCTTGATTATCGGTGCTGCGCACCACACCAATAATCGTGAGGCTATAGGATATTTAGGATTGGTTTCTATTCTTCTCACTCGAGATCGCGCCTTAGAGTCGTTGTAAGTCGACCTCCGACGAAATTCATTCCTTATCGCTATGCCTCCGCGTAGGGCAACCCGCCCAGAGGCGTGGCAGCGGCGGAGCCGCGAGTTGAGTTCGTGGAAGGTTGCGAGGGCACAGCCCAATCATTACCTAGGGTAGTGCTTCATTCGGGATTTCGTGACGCCACTAGCCCCAGCAGAGTTTAGCACGTTGACGGGCAGCCTCCATCTGGCCCACGATATTTGAACCTTCGGGCCCACGATCGAACAGTGAATATAGATTGCAAAGAGGCGACCTACATTAGCTATAGATTTGGCTACCGTGAGATTATACCGATGTACCACGAGTCTTGATGACTACCTAAGAGAGGGTTGTGCAAGAGTAATTCTTCATTGGCGAGTACGGCACGTGTACGGCTTATGTACAGCAGTCCGAAAAACGAGAGATTGACGTTAACCAAGGACAGTAAGAGGCCAGAGCAGCAAGCGTCCTTCAGAACTTTCAAGGCGAGTATACCTTAAGTGCTATGTTCGATAGCGGCTGGTAGTTGTGATGAGAAATCATGGTGGGTTAACCGAGTAAGATTTTGGGGAATAGAGGCGTGCGAGCCTTAGAGTGTTATACGCATGCATCTTGAGGTAAGGCCATCTCGAGTAAAGGTGTAGTGTTATGTTTGATCCTTATCGGAGTGCATAGTGCACGCGAGCTATGTTTGGGATAGTCCCCAAGTGGTATGAAATGAAAGAGGGTAGTTGAGCTAAGAAGACCGTTAGGTTTTCGTAACGTGTTTAGCGAGATTGTTCCTTCGAGCTAGTGTTTTGCGCAACGCCGGGTCGGGTTGAGGCTACGTTGCGGGTCAACCCGCGGCATGTTTGGTGGTCCGGTTGTGGTGGTCCCGCCTTGTGTTAGGGTCACGAGGGTGTTAGGCCCAAGTTTAGTTGACCAAACGACGAGTTCGTGGACGCGCTCGACCGCTGGTCGGTCGACGGGGCAGCCCATCGTGTTCTTCGGTCGGACCGCTCACTCAGCAGTTGTTGATTTGTCGAAGGTTGTAAGGCTGCACGGTGCCTACCTTCACCTTATGGCGCATGTCGGAGCCTGTGTTACGCTTTTTGTTTCGGAAGTTTTACCAGCAGGTTAAGGACTCAAAGTGAGTCTCGACCGCATTCGCCTCTGCCGCGTGGATTTCGTGGAAGTTGCGAGGATTGTTGTCTCCCGTGGAGGAGCGCTTTAAGCTACCATTTCATGTTCTGATGTCGCCTTACGAAGCCTTGTCGCGTATGTAAGTTGCACGGCCGATTGGTTCGATGTTGGCGGTGGTTCGATAGTTGGATCAGCTTGTTCCAGCAGATCGTGGATGTGTAAAGCTCGCCTGTAAGAAGTTCGCAGCTCGAGGAATCGTGGATGATCGGCGACGACGCTTAGAGTTCGTGCCGATCGGTCTTCTTGAAAGTACCACCCCTGGCCGTGGTGTGACGAAGTTTTGGAAATGTATGAACTTAGCCCGAGTTACTTTGGGGCCCTTAAGAGTTCATGTGAAGAATAGGCCAGGTTGCCTTATATGTTAGCTTTGCCGTCCGACTTCAGAGGCAGGACGTCCGGTCTTTCAGATTGTTATGTTCGAAAGTATCAAGATCCATCCGTAATGTTCCCGCTTAATGATGCCCACGAAAGAGATAGTAACCCCAGTTTTGGAAACTAAAGCAGATCGTAAATGTGGTGCGGTTCGAGTGTACGATACCTTCTGATCGTGACGCAGCCCTGCACCATTTGTTGGGTCGCCGAGTGCTCGCGACAAAGTGACAAAAGTGGTATTATTTGTGCTGATGTAAGAGGAGTATCCACATAGACTTGGATATAAGTATGTGCGCAGTATTTCGCGGGCTGTATGGCAGATTGTTTCGTAAGTATAGAGTGAAGACTATATCGCGCACGCTTGTTTGAGATTTAGAAGGAACATTCGGACGAATGTTTCTAAGGGGAAGAATGTTATACCCGTAGTTCCTGTGGTATGTATGCGAGGACGACGCACGAATACGCATGTAAAGATCGGAAAGGAAGAAAGAGGTGAATTTTCCACTAAAAGTTTCCGCTTTGTGAAGGAAAAAGGTTCGTTTTTGGGAATTGGATTACCATATTTGGTTTTTTGACTTCTTAGATTATATTAGAATTATGGAATTTTATTTTCTGAAATGGTCACGCTGGGCCCACGAGAAATTTACTGGCTTTGTAGGCCCGCTTTGATTTTGAGATTTTGGTCGTTATAGATATTTTCTAAGACGAAATATTTTGATTTAATCGGGGCGACACGTGTCACCCCCACGTGGCACCTCGGGAAATATGTTTGTGCACAACACCCTGCTAGAGTCGCCGATTTAAACGCTCTACCTAACTTACGGGCGGTAAATTACGGCTATGTCATTTAGTATTTTTGGATTTTTCCGAGAGACGAAACGCTTTGGACCAACGAGAGGGCAACACTTGGCACCCTCTCGTCAGCGGACTTGAAGGCGTTAGGGACGATTGAACGAGCAAGTCTTGCTGATTTTTGTGTAGATATTTGCAGGGTTTTGGGCGAGTAGGGTCTGTGGGAGCACTTGGGTGAATCTTGGCCTTACACTTGCTATACACTTGGCTAGATCTTGGCCATTGGTTGGCCTTGGCTTGTGCTATAAATACTCTCTCCTTTGATGAACTTCTTCATCCTAAATATTTCCTAAGTGTTAGAATCCTCCTCCCTTCCTTATGGTTTCGTCCCTCCCTCTTCCTTTATGAGGCCTTGGCCGAGGGGTGCACCCTCCTGAGGCCTTGGCCGAGGGTACACCCTCCTAGTAGTGTGGCTGGGTACCCCTAGCCTAGTTGCTGTGATAATACCCCTTTGTGGTGTAGAAATACTCTCAAGTATTGTTATAATGCCCAAATTACCTTAGCCAGATACCTTGTAGTATTCTAAGGTTATACCTATACGAAAAGCCCGTAAATACTATTATACTTCCCGTCACCACAAACCGAAACCCTAGAAAATCTCCATAGTCCGTGAGTATTGTGTGGTTGGTTAGAACTTCTGGGTGGTTAGAGCGGTCGAGCGCCGAGTCGAGCTAAACGATTGCCCAGATCGACATTAAACTCGGATAATTACGGGCTTATCGAGGTAAATATCTTGTCCTCTATTTGTAATTGGAAATTACATGTCGTTAGATTATATAGTCAAGTATACTATATATATATAATCAACATAGCCAGTGGCAATGTCCTCGACTTAAGCTCAAGAATCGAATCGAATCAGAATTACATAGGATCAGACATGAGACTTGTAGTAGTACCGTGAGTAGAATTGTACCGCTAGGTTAGATGATAACCCCGATTGGCTGGCAGCCTACCGTTAGAGAGGAGGTTTACGCTGTCATGGGGGAGGCGCCAATTTTCTAGAATGTTCTACGACGAGATCTAAATGTTAATGTCACTGTGGCCTTATAGGTTGATGTACTACGTGGGCGCGATCACGTGGCTTAAGGGGTAGCCGACGCTTGGAAGTACTTGAGCGCTTTTGCATGAGTCGATACTCGCCGCGAGGTATGTGAACCTCTTCCTATCTCTTCTAGCATGATATGTGTGAAACTATGTAGTACCAGAGACGCATACGTGCTAAATGTGTTTGAGTGGTTTAAAACATAAAGTGTTATAACGCTTTATGGGAAGTTGGTTATAATGACTTTATGTTAGTAAGAAAATACACGTGGTTTTTAAAAGGTAATCGATTTGAACTATAACCGCTTGTTATATGATAAGAAAGAACTTGAAGTATTTCAAAAGATTTTTGAATCATTTTGAAAGGAGAAGTAATACTTGGTGTTTGAAAACTTAAGAGTTATACTAGCTTTATGGGAAGTTAGGTATAACGCTTAAGAATGCTTTATCGATTTCGAAATCGTAACGTATCGACAAACCATCGCAAATACATTAAAAGGAAATGTTTTGAATAATTAAGTATTATTAAAACCAAGAGAAACTTCCATCCGCATAAGCTAAGATGAGACAAAATGATATTTCCTAGATCATGGTCAGTAATAAGATTGTTATAAACAAGAATATCCTACTCACATATAAGGCTTATGTTTCTCAGATTGTTTAAAAGAGAATTATATTCTTAAATGAATAAGACTATGAACTACGAAACCTTTCTAAAATAAGAAACGTGAACATTTGAAATTAGGCAAACTTGGACGCTTGGAAAATAATGTTGTTACTTGATTTTACAAAGGTAAGAGTTTTGGTTTTCTTAAAAGGACAAATACTCTATTTTATACTACGTATCAGGTGACTTATGTGAAAGAAACAGATCTTTTTTAGATTTTAATGTGTGAAGTACTTTGGGGATAGATACCCGAACTTGTTAGTAGAAAGTACCTTGTGTGAATAACTTGATTGTATTGGTTTGTGATAGCCTTGTAATACTTTCTTGTTGCCTTGATAAGTAAACGTGTTAGGATGCTACGTGTTAAGTATCTTGTGATGTTTGTGTGCGGGGTTTCTCGATTGGCTTATTAACTATCGTTATGATAGTATTGTGGCATTCATCTCGAGATGATTCCGGTTGTCGCCTCCACGCGGGTAGACTCGGCGGTCCGGGACCATGATTCGAGAATACCTACGCGGGTCCCGGGGCCTACGCGAGCTACGAGTTCCGTGTTAGCGTGGCCTTTACGGGCACGCGGTCTCAGGGCTACGCGACTCGAAAGTCCGTGACGATGCCGGGAGTAGCTACCTCGATGCGGGAATACCTCACGCGGCCGACGAGATTGGCCTACGCGAGTCGCGGAGTTCCAGGACTAGACGCGCACATTAGATATCGCGCAAGTGGCCGCCTTTGATCATGTGACGGCCTCAGACAGATCTTATGATACGCTTTATGACCTTGTTGGTACTGGTGTTAGTAGTCGCCAGGCCTTCGTGATTTACCTCGCATAGCTTTATTAGGACACAGCGGACCTCGTGTTCATATGTATTCTCGTGCTTGATATCATAAATCACGGCAGTGAGGGCGTATTCCACGCACGATTGATGTTGCGGGCGTGAGACCCATTGTTAAATCGAGTGATGACTTGAGCGAGTCCCCGACTTGACATGATCGCTATTTATGGTGAATCGTAGTTCGTTATCATACATGTCTCTCCCGCTTGTATAGACTACTATGATTTCATTTACGTGATTTATCTTTAGTTTCACATACTGCACTGTTATCGACCTTCTGGGCTGCGCTCACGCCGCAGTTGAGGCACATCGTTGATCCTAGCTCTCGTGGTCACGTCAATTTGGGAAGCCCGCTTTCTCGAGGCTTATCACGTATAGTCCCCGTCGCCGTAAGTGTTTACATTCGTGGGTTTGGCGGCCCCGCCCCGCCATTGTGGTCGATCATTCTTAGAGGTCGTAGCATCGCGGGCGTGGTTGGTAAAAAGGATTGTCGCTCATTTGTAAAAGAGTTGATGGTTATATATATGCCAAAGGCAAGTTTTCACGCATTATTGTTTTATATTTCTGTTATCTCATGTTGTTGTTTTATGTTCCGCTGATTACTCTGATGTTGTGTCACTAGGGTGCCCGGGCTAAGGCACCAGTCACGGGCCCAGTTTCGGGTCGTGACATTGTGGGAGTGAGACCCATAGTTATATTTGAGTGATGACTTTGAGGGCGTGAGTCCCTGACTTGACATGACTGCTTATTTATTGTGAACTGTAGTTTGTTTATCATACATGTCTCGTGCTTTATATAGACTACTATGATTTCTTTACGATTTTTCGTTTCACATACTTGGTACCGTTGCATCGACCTTCGGGGCTGCGCTCACGCCGCAGTAGGTACACCGCCGTCGATCCTCGCCTTAGGATCACGTCAGTGCGTTGGGAAGCTCCGCTTCTCCGAGGCTTATTCGTATAGTCCCCGTCATCAGAGTACTTACATTCAGTGGTATGGCGGGACCCGTCCCGCCATTGTTGTTATATCATTCTTAGAGGTTTGTAATCGCTGGCGTAGAGTTTGTAAAAGGGTTGTAACTGTTCGGATTCATGTTTTTATATATATATGCCGAAAGGCAACTTCTCTCAGATAAACTGTTTTACACTTCATATTATTTCATGTCTTGTTTTATGTTCCGCTGATTACTCTGATGTATGTCTACTTGGGTGCCGGTGCACCACCACTGGTTCGGTCGTGATTGCTTTCCTCGATATCATTATATATTATTCTATTGACATGCTGACAGTGATATTGGAATTCCACGGGCATGTTCTAGTGATGCTGATTTGATAGTATACCACGCACACACCGACAAAGGGTGTTGGAATTCCACGCATGCTTCGCGAGGTTGACACGACATGTTGATGTTGGAATTCCACGCTTTCCTCGATACGGTTTATATATTATTATATGACACGCTGATGATGTTGGAATTCCACGGGCATACTTCCTGGATAATGGTTATATATTATATTTGTTACATACTGACGGTGATGTTGTATTTCACGAGCATATTTCTGTGATAGTGTTTATATATTATTCTATGGAGGTGCCGACGGTGAGGTTAGTATTCCACAGGTATGCTTCGGTAATAGGATGTGTGTAACGATTCTGAGGGCAGATGTCCCTGATTTTGACATGGCGTTCATATTTTGAAATGGTAGTGATTTCATAATTGAGGTGGTACAGTGATACAAGGTACAATTGGCTCTTATTTTATATGGAACAGTAGGATCTGGTATTTGATTTTCATATTTGCCCTCGCCATTCTTTTGTACAATTTTTATCTTATTTATCAGATTTCATGTTTACATACGTACCTTGTCAGATCGATCCTTCGGGCCGCTCATGCCCGCATGTTTAGGTACTCGCCAGGATCCGCGAGCTTAGATCCTTGTTCAGCATTTTGGGATAGCTCCAATGTTCTGGAGCTTGTCATTATGGTTAGGTATATTCAGGGGTACGACTGAGCCTTGTTCCGTCATAGTTACTATCCAAAATATTAGAGGTCCGTATATACGCTGGCCGGATCAAAAGTAGTTGTATTTACATTGTTGTACAGTTGTAGTCTCATTCGGGCGTTATATATTATGACAACTTTATCGGCTTTGCCTTTGTTTAAAGAAAAAAAGTGTGTTATTTATCTTCCGCAGTTAACTTGTGGTCAGATGAATAAGGGTGCCTGTGTAGGGCACCGCCATGCCCGATGTTCGAGGTGTGACAGATGCAACTCGATGAAGAACCAAATACATAAATCTAGACTCAAGAATTGTAAACATAAACTCCGTAACATAACTTCTTCAATCTTGCTCTGGTGTATTAGGGCAACATTTCCTGTATTACACCTCGTATCTCGTGCATCATCATAACATAATTCCTCCGAAAGACTAATAAAGGTTTAAGAAGTGTTGAGTAAGTTTCTTTAAGACTAATCGGATCGACGTGTCACGACACCTCTGCCCGCGATCGTGCCTTACTCGGCACCCCATGTGTATACATCGAGAATAGCAACTAACATACATAAACTCATAAAATACTAGACAAGAATATCAACAAAGGCTAGCCAATAAGGCCACCTTCCGTAAAATACGATCACCCAAAAGAAGCATCTTTGTTCTTACAACCCAATCCACAAGATATGACTACAAACCTCTAAGAATTTTTACATAACAATTGTGATGGGATAGGTTCGCCATACCCGAATGTACATAAATATACAATCATCGTGGAAACTGCACTCAAAAGACCAGCCTCCGAAGAAATGGAGTATGCTGACAACTGATCAGTGATCCTAAGAGTGAGGATCCACAACCTGCTTACCCCTACCTGCGGCATGAATGCAGCCCCCGAGGAAAGGGGGTTAGTACAACAGATGTACCAAGTATGTAAAACTGAAAGTACTGAAATGAAATCATATAGTCTAAAATAAAGCTGGAGACATGTATGATAACTCAAATAACAATACACTGTGCCTTACTAATAATGAGAGTAAACAAGAGTATACTTTAATGCGTAAAAATAGGACACTCATGATCAAAGTAGGGTCACCCGCCCGTAGTATCATCAAGCAATCCTACTCCTGGGACTATTTCACCCGCATAGGTCCTGTGGACCCGCAATGGAGCGATTTGCTCCGCATGAGACTATTTCACCTACACAGGACTACTTCACCCGCTTAGGCCCGGTGGGCCCGCAATGAGTACAAATGCCACACTCGCATCATGGGTAGCAAATCCATGGAATAAATAGTAACCCGGGGGTTTATGTCACGACCCGACCCCGGGCCGCGACTGGTGCCCTACTTGGGCACCCTTCTATTCATACAACATAATAAACTGCGGAAGATAAATTAACACTTTTTTTTTCTTTTAAACCAAGGCCAAGCCGATAAGGCTGCCATTACATAAAAATTACCCGAAAGGGTCAACACTGTTTAACAATGTTAAAAACAACTCTAGCCCAAATTTACGATGAATACAGACTTCTAAGATTTGAACAAGTACTATGACGGACAAGGCCCCGCTGCACTCTCAATATACATAGCCATGACAACTCCTAACATCGGAGCCATCTCAAAATGTCAACCAGATCCTAAGCTCGCGAATCCACAACTGTGTACCTAAACCTGCGAACATGAACGCAGCCTCCCGGCGGGTCGCATAACAAAAATTTAATATGGAACGGAAAATAAGGTACAGTAACAAATCATAACTGCACAAAAGAATGACAGGGGCAAGTATAAAGAAAGGGTAAATACCAGATCCTACCGAGTCATTTCCATCCCGTGAACTTAATCGCACTTATTATCTTTTCCCATTTTTCCATAAGAGTATAGTCAAATTCTTACGCACATACTTAAGAAAACTCATCAAGTTCATAAACATATAACTTACGATTCTTGATAACTTAATTGGCCCCTTTACGGAGGAACGCCTATACCGCCGCCCAACTGGGACGCGATAGAGTCACATAAGTCCGCCATAAAGGTATACTTCCAAGACAACTGGACGCGATAAAATCACATAAGTCCGCCCATAAAGGTATCGCATAAAAATAGGAGGCTCATGATCAAAACAGGGTCCTCGCCCGTAGTATCGAGCAAGCAATCCTACTCGGGACTATTTCACCCGCATAAGTCCCGTCCACCCGCATGAGGTATTCCTCGCATAGGTTGTACCACCGCATGAAACTATTTCACCCGTATAAGCCCATAAGGACTCGCATGAGGTATTCCTCGTGATCATGGGTAGCAAATCTACGAATACGTGGTATAACGCCTTGGGGTTTACCCTCATTTATACTCTTACTCAAGCAGTGGTATAACGCCTTGGGTTTACCCTCATTTATACTCTTACCCGGAGAAGGTGGTATAACGCCTGGGGTTTACCCTCATTTATACTCTTACCCTAACTCAACCTACCATCATACATAACATAAGCCCTACCGGTTTATCATACATAACATAAGCACTACCGACTTATCATACATAACATAAGCACTACCGACTTATCATACATTACATAAGCACCACCGGCTTTTCATACATTACATAAGCAAGTTAAGAAATCCCCTAACTTCTTATTAGCTTGTTCATATACACTCTCATTTTGTTTACTTAAGGCACTAACATGTCATTATAAAATCCGAATTTTAACCCAACGTACACGTGCCTCTACTCCTTTAAAATGATTATCTTTCAAATAAAACTTCCATGATACTAATAACCGTAGTATCAAGTCATATCTACTTTTCAAGACAGTCACAATACCTTTTATGAAATACATTTATAGACTTCTAAATCAAGTTGACTTCTTTCTTTAAAATCTTAAGCAATTGTACCTTTAAAACAATTTGCCCTTCTTTATTTCAAATCATTTCTTTGCTTACATTATCAAGAAAACCATTCTTTAATCTTCCATAAAGTTGTTATAACTAACTTCCCATAAAGTCGTTATAACTCTTTATGTCTTAGACAAATTCATTCCTTTTATAACCAAGAGACTTATACTTTCAATTCAAATCACATATCTTTCAAAATACTTCAAGTCTCTTAACTTTTAAGAAAACAACTTTCTTAACTTTAGAATGGCAAGAAATCAACACTTTCCAAATCAAGTATTCTATACTTTTAAATCAATTCATTTCTTCCTTTAAGAATCAAGTCCCATAACTTGAAAAATAAAGTCCCTTAACCTTTTAAAAATGTGAGGTTCATAGTCTTAAAACTTCATACGAAATTCTTATAAATTAAGTAACATATACCATGGTGCCAGTGAATAAGTTATACTTATTTATAACGATCTTAATCGAGTAGCCATGATCTAGAAAATGTAATACAATTTTGTCTTATCTTAGCTTCTATGCATGGAGAATTCTACTCATTTTAACTTAATTGATTGTCATTACATTTTCCTTTATTAACGCCGCAGTTGGCTTGTTCGATTCTTATTCTCATTTGTGATTTAACTTAGCCAAGTCAACTGCTCCAAATACCTTCCTAACGACTCTTACCAACATCCCCATAAGACTTGGTAAGAACTTAGATAACTTAGACATAACCTTTTCGTAGAGTAAATCAACATACATACCTCTTAACTTCTAAGAGTAGAAGGAATCATGAAATAGTACTACATGTATATTCCATACATAGAATCATGTCAAAAGAAGGAAGAGGTTCACATACCTCACGACGATTATCGACAAATACCAAAATGCTCCAAAGTACTTCAACCTTGATAGCTATTGTTATACCCCGTAGTTGCAGGGTATGTATGTGAGGACGTATGTACGAGTGTACGGCAGAAATTTTGAAAGGAAAGAAAGATGTGAGTTTTCACTAAAAGTTTCCTGCTATTTTGTGAAGAAAAGGTTCGTTAACGGGAATTGGATTCCCGATTTGGTATTCTGACTTCCGGAATATTAGAGAATTATGGAATTTTATTTTCGAAATGGTCACTGGGCCCACGGAGAAATTTACTGGCCAAGGCCCACTTTGTTTTCAGATTTTGGCCATTGTGGATATTTTTCGAAAGACGCTTTTTGGGCCATTAGAGGGTGACACGTGTCACCCCGCCTAGGTGGCTCGCCGGTTACCTTTGTGCACAACACCCTGCTAGAGTCGCCGACTAAACGCTTTGCAGAATTGCGGGCGGAAAATTCCGGCTATGTCGCTTTGTATTTTTATGGATTTTTCCGAGAGACGAAACATTCTCGACCAACGGAGGTGACATGTGTCACCTCACAACGGAGACAAGTGGGCGCTTGGCGAAATCGAGGCTTGTGGCGCCAGATATTTGTGTAGATATTTGTGAGGGTTTTGGGAGTAGGGCTAGGGTGCACTTGGCTTGATCTTCGCCTTACACTTGCCTTGCACTTGGCTAGATCTTCGCCATTGGTTGGCCTTTGGGTTTGCTATAAATACCCCTTAGTTGATGAACTTTCTTCATCCAAAATCATTTTCCAAGTCTCGAATCTCTCCCTTCGAGAGTTGAAATCGCCCAAAGCCCTCCTCCTCATGGAGCTTTGGCCGAGGCCCCCTTTGAGCGAGGCTTGCCGTGGGTACTCCCTAGCCTAGTTGTTTTCAGATAATACCCCTTGTCAGTGGTATAGAAATACTCCCTAGTATTGTTATAATGCCCAAAATACCTTAGCCTTGTACCTTGTAGTATTCCAAAGATACCTCTTGCGTAGAGTCCTAAATACTACCTTTGTCCTTTTAGTCTCAAACCGAAACCCTAAGGAAATCTTCATAGTTGGTCAAGATGTGAGTGAAGTTGGTTAGAACTTCTAAGGTTGTTTGGAGTGGTTCGAGCGCCTGAGCGAGCTAAACCTTGCTCAGATCGACATTATAACTTGATAATTTTGGGCTTATCGAGGTAATTATCTTGTCCCTCTATTGTAATTGGAAATTACATGTTTGTTAGATATATAGTTGAAGTATACTATATATGGAACTATACTTAGTATTCGCAATGTCTTTTGACTTAAGCTCGTTAATAAAGAGAAGAATCGAATCAGAATTACCTAGGTTGTATTACAAAGAGACTTATGTAGCATTACCGTGTTGTAGAATTGTACACGCCCGTTAGACGGTAAACCCTCGGTTGGCTTGGCAGCCTACCGATAGAGAGGAGATTTACGCCATGGGAGGTGTCGAATTTTCTCAGAGAAAGACGGGAACGTGTGTTTAAGATTTTAATAGACGCCAGTGGCCTTTATAGGTGAAAGTACTAAGAGTAGCGATTCTACCGAGGAGTGGAAAGGGCTAGTGCGTTGTAGTACTTGGAGCATTTTGCTTATTGTCGTTAAATCGTCGCGAGGTATGCGAACCTCTTCCTATCTCTTCTAGCATGATATGTAGAACTATGTAGTACGGTAGACGCATACGTGTTAATCGTGTTTGATTGTTTAAAACATAAAGTGTTATAACGCTTTATGGGAAGTCGTTATAACACTTTATGTAGGTAAGAAAATACTTTGTGGTTTTAAAAGGTAATCACGTGAATTATAAATCGCTAGTTATAATAAAGAACTTGATGTATTTCAAAAGATTTCTAAATCGCTTTTGAAGGAGAGTAACACTTGGTTTTAAAGGTTTTAAAAAGAGTTATACTAGCTTGATGGAGAGTTAGGTATAATGTCTTAAGAGAGGTAAAGAAAATGGTTTATCACGTTAAGTTAAGAGACTTGATCTTATAAGATAAGAGACTTAACTTATTTGTTTTAATGTGGATGTTTATGTGAAACCTCATTCGTGAGTAATGAGTACTTGGTTTTATTTAAAGGATAATGTTTTACCGATTTCGAAATCGTAACGTATCGGCTGCACCATCGCAAATAAGTTAATAAAGGAAAATGTATCAATAATGATGAATTGTATTAAAAACCAAGAGAAACCTCCATCCGCATAGAAACTAAGATGACAAAATGATATTACATTTTCTAGATCATGGTCGTAATAAGAATGTTGTAAACAAGAATAACCTACTCTCACGTGAGACTTATATTACTCAATTGTTCTAAAACTAATCAAGTGATTAAGTTTACGAACTATGAAACCATTTGAAAATGAGAAGTTTGAGTAATCAAACTAGGCAACCGAACTTAGGAAAAGAATGTTGTTACTTGATTTTGAAAAGGAACGGGTTGGTCATTCTAATACTACGTATCGTGACTTTAATAAGTAATGGATCTCTTTAAAAGAACTTAACGCACGTAGTACTTGTGGTCAAACCCTGACTTTGGCATAAAATGAAAGTACTTTGAGTCAGGTGAAACTTGCCTATGCTTGTTGTTGTGAAACTTGCCTATGCTTGTTGTTGTGAAACTTGCCTATGCTTGTGATGATAGCCTTTGTGCAAGTGTGGTATTTCAGATACCGCTGCCTCTCGACAGAGGCCTGGCCGACTTGTTGAGAACTTACTCGACATGCCGGGCGTTGATGGAGAATTCCACCGCATGCTCCTCGCTGATAGTGTTATTCCATGGACTAGCTCTCCATGAGGTTTCACCGCTCGCCCGGTATCCGTGGTCGGCTCGTGATTTGCCCCGCCTCGTGATCGATTCGCCTCGTATCCGTAGTCACCGCGACTTGCCCTGCTCAAGATAGTGACGGTTTCGCGGATACGCCTCGTCCCCGTGGTCACCAGATTTGCCCCGGCCACCGCGTGGACCGCCTTGGTATCCTGTAGTCGGCCGCGACTTGCCCCGTGACGGCTTCGTGTTTCGTTGCATTGTATTATTGGTACGGTCGGATCTGGTAGTTATACTTGTCTGCACGGTTTTTATAACACAGTGGGACATGGTGTTTATGTATAATCCTTGGTATTGTTATATCATAAATCACGGCATGAGGAAGAAATTCCACGCACGAGTGATAATTTGGAGGGCGCGAGTCCTCGTCTTGATGAATCGTTATATGTTATATATCGTAGTTTGGTCATCATACATGTCCCGCTTTATAGACTATTATGATTTCATTTACGATTTACGCTTCACATACTTGGGTTGCAGATCGACTCTCCTTCGGGGCCGCTCATGCCGCAGTAGAGGTACATCTACCGCCGATCCCCGCGCTTAGGATCTCATTTCAGCTTGGGAAGCTCCGCTCCGAGGCTTATCTTTGGCATGTTACCCCGAGTCCGTAAGTTCAGACGCTCAGGTATGGCGGGCCCCGTCCCGCCATAGTTGTTGTATAAATCTTAGAGGTCCGTAGTAATCGCTGGCGTGTGGTTGTAAAAGGATTAAACTGCTCGTGTTTTATGTATATACCAAGGCAATCGCTTTGGTTGGCCTGCTTATTTATTATATCTCTTGTTTCATGATTCATGTTTTATTTTCCGCTGGTTTTCTCGATGTTGTATCACTAGGTGCCCGGTAAGGCACCGAACCCGCCCGGTTCGGGCGTTACAAAGTGGTATCGAGCGCTTAATCCTCTGAAAGTGTCTACGCATCGCGTGTTCAGTAGAGTCTTGATTATCGATGTGTCGTGCACCACATCTATAATCGTGAGGCTATAGGACATTTAGGATTGGTTTCATTCTTCTCATTCCGAGATCGTGCCTTAGAGCTGTGTGATAAGATCGACCCTCCGACGTGTTTCGCTTTTACCGCTTATGCTCGCGAAAGGCAACCCGCCTGGCGGCAAGGCACAGAGGATCTGAGCAGAGCAGCGCAGAGACCACAAGACACGAACCTCCACCCCGCACCGAGCAGGAGAGATGAGTTACGCGAGCTGGCCCGCCACGGCCGTGGTCAGGCTGACTGAGGATAGCCGACGCAGCAGCTCCAAAGAGCACCGCCGTTCACCCTAGATCGATAGTTCGAGGCTACGGATTTTCTCGAGTCAGAGTCGCTGAGTTTTACGGGTCGAGGCCCGAGGATGATCCGCAGAGTTCATCCGACGCCATACGATCATGAGAGTGATCAAGGCATCGGAGATCGAGTCGGTGGCCTTAGGTTCACATCAACTGCGTGATACCGCAGTCGACTGGTTTGATTCTTGGGAGCTGTCCAGGGGAGAGCATGCACTTCCAGCTGTATGGTACGAGTTCTCCGAGGGCTGTCTTGCACATTTCTTGCCTCCTGCATGAGGAGGGCTCGGCCGACGATTTTTGGTGTTACGCAGAATCCGCGACGGCTCGGGAGTACAATGTGAGTTCGACTCATCGTCCAGACGCCCCCGCGCTAGTAGCTAGTATGGAGGATCGAGTGCACCGATATGTTACAGTGGCTCACGATTGCCTTGCAGAGTTGTTCGTGTAGCTCTTCACCGGCACGGACATCGCTCGCACGCAGCGTATACACTGGATGTGAGGAGCGGATAAATCGACGGAATGACCAAAGTCACAGTAAGAGGGCCAGAACAGCAGGTCCTTTGGTGATTTTCGAGGCGGACCGCCTCAAAGCAGACTAGTTATGTACTCCACAAGACAGAGCGGTCCTCCATTTTCGACCTTCAGATATCTGTGAGCGTGCCTGGGCTCCTGTGTTTCAGATTTTCGAGAGCAGGAGTGCTCGCCGGACGAGGTTGCCCTTGTCTCAAAGGCCGCTGTGGAAAGCTTCATAAGGGAGGTGTCGACTAACTCTGGAGATTGTTATTTTTGCGCCAACAGGCTATCCGGCAAGAGATCGTCCGACTGTGGGTAGCACCGTAGGATAGCATGGACTACTAGAGCAGCTATGGTTCTTCACCTTCCGTGGCCAGCAGATGTTCGCATACACCTAAGGCCCCAGAGGTCGCTGGAGTTCCCGCTTGGCCTCGAACCGCCTAGCTTCGTGTATATCCTTAACCCTCTAGAGTTTTGTTTATATTGTTGATGTGTTTAATGTTATGCTTGGTTAGCTTTGTGCTAAAATGTGATTTAGAAACCGTTAGTGAAAAGGGTAAGTCCCCGGCAGTGTGAGCGGAAGTGGTAGCTTTCATGATGTGAAATAGTAAGATTGTTCGGATCGGAACAAGAGTCGCGGTTGGGGTCGGGTTTAGGACCATTCATGGTCAAAACGTAACCCGGTTTGGGGTGGGGCAGTTCGGGTGGTCCTCCGGTGGTAGGGTCACGAGGATGCTAGGCCCAAGTTTGTTTGACCAACGATGAGTTCGTGGACGCGCTCGACCGAAGCGGTTCGTAAAGGCCGGAATGGCCTTAAGGAAGTTCGAGGTTAGTAAGATGACCAAGTTTGGAGGTAGTGACTCCGCAGATTTTCGAACGGAAGTAATGACCAAGTATGGTACATACCGAGAGTTCAAGTGTTCGAGAAGCGGCACGACGAGTAAGGAAGGAAGATAACGTGTGTTATTTCGTGCTGCCGTGGCGTTGATAACTTGTTAGAGGAACTTCATCGATATCCGCTTGAGAAGGAACATTCGGACGAATGTTTCTAAGCGAGGAGAATGTTATACCGTAGTTGCGGTGGTATGTATGCGAGGACGATGTATGCAGTGTACACAGTAAATTTTGAAAGGAAAGAAAGATGTGAGTTTTCACTAAAAGTTTCCTGCTATTTTGTGAAGAAAAAGGTTCGTTAACGGGAATTGATTCCCGATTTGGTATTCGGACTTCCGGAATATTAGAGAATTATGGAATTTTATTTTCTGAATGGTCACGCTGGGCCCACTGAGAAATTTACTGGCTTTCATGGGCCCACTTTGTTTTCTAGATTTTGGCCATTGTGGATATTTTTCAAAGACGTTTTTGGGCCATTAGGAGGTGACACGTGTCACCCCGCCAGTGGCTTGGCCGGTTACCTTTGTGCACAACACCTTGCTAGAGTCGTTTTCGACTAAACGCTTACAGAATCTTGGGCGGGAAAATTCCGGCTATGTCGCTTTGTATTTTTGCGGATTTTTCCGAGAGACGAAACATTCGGACCAACGGAGGGTGACACGTGTCACCTCACAACGGAGACAAGTGCGCTGGCCGAAATCGGCGGGCTCGCTAGATATTTGTGTAGATATTCAGGGTTTGGGCGAGTAGGGCTAGGTGCACTTGGCTTGATCTTGGCCTTACACTTGCCTTGCACTTGGCTAGATCTTGGCCATTGGTTGGCCTTTGGGTTTGCTATAAATACCCCTTAGTTGATGAACTTTCTTCATCCAAAATCATTTTCCAAGTCTTGAATCTCTCCCTTCGAGAGTCAAATCGTCCAAAGCCCTCCTCCCCTCATGGAGCTTTGGCCGAGAGGCCCCCTTTGAGCGAGGCTTGGCCGTGGGTACTCCCTAGCCTAGTTGTTTTCGTGATAATACCCTTGTTGTGGTATAGAAATACTCCCTAGTATTGTTATAATGCCCAAAATACCTTAGCCTTGTACCTTGTAGTATTCCAAAGATACCTCTTGCGTAGAGTCCTAAATACTACCTTTTGTCCTTTAGTCTCAAACCGAAACCCTAAGGAAATCTTCATAGTTGGTCAAGATGTGAGTGAAGTTGGTTAGAACTTCAAGGGTTGTTTGGAGTGGTTTGAGCGCCTGAGTGAGCTAAACCTTGCTCAGATCGACATTATAACTTGATAATTTTGGGCTTATCGAGGTAATTATCTTGTCCTCTATTGTAATTGGAAATTACATGCTTGTTAGGATATATAGTTGAAGTATACTATATATGGAACTATACTTAGTATTCGCAATGTCTTTTGACTTAAGCCCAAGAATAAAGAGAAGAATCGAATCGTAATTACCTAGGGTCAGACAAAGAGACTTATGTAGCATTCATGTGTCAGAATTGTACACGCCCGTTAGACGGTAAACCCCCTGGTTGGCTTGTAGCCTACCGATAGAGAGGAGATTTACGCTGCCATGCGGGGAGGCCGAATTTTCAGTAGAAAGACGGGAACGTGTGTTTAAGATTTTAATAGACGTTTGTGGCCTTTATAGGTGAAAGTACTAAGAGTAGCGATTCTACTCGAGAGTGGAAAGTGGCTAGTGCGTTGTAGTACTTGGAGCATTTTGCTTATTGTCGTTAAATCGCCGCGAGGTATGTGAACCTCTTCCTATCTCTTCTAGCACGATATGTGTGAACTATGTAGTACGGTAGACGCATACGTGTTAATCGTGGTTTGATTAGTTTAAACATAAAGTGTTATAACGGCTTTATGGGAAGTCGTTATAATACTTTATGTAGGTAAGAAAATACTTTGTGGTTTTAAAAGGTAATCGATGTGAATTATAACCGCTAGTTATAATAAAGAACTTGATGTATTTCAAAAGATTTCTAAATCGCTTTGAAGGAGAGTAACACTTGGTTTTAAAGGTTTTAAAAAGAGTTATACTAGCTTGATGGAGAGTTAGGTATAATGTCTTAAGAGAGGTAAAGAAAATGGTTTATCACGTTAGAAGTTAAGAGACTTGATCTTATAAGATAAGAGACTTAACTTATTTGTTTTAATGTGGATGTTTATGTGAAACCTCATTCGTGAGTAATGAGTACTTGGTTTTATTTAAAGGATAATGTTTTATCGATTTCTAAATCGTAATGTGTATCGGCAGCACCATCGCAGTGCTAATAAAGGAAAATGTATCAATAATGATGAATTGTATTAAAAACCAAGAAACCTCCATCCGCATAGAAACTAAGATGAGACAAAATGATATTACATTTTCTAGATCATGGTCGCGTAATAAGAATGTTGTAAACAAGAATAACCTACTCACGTGAGACTTATATTACTCAATTGTTCTAAAACGGAATCAAGTGATTAAGTTTATGAACTATGAAACCATTTGAAAATGAAGCTTGAGTAATTGAAACTAGGCAACCGAACTTAGGAAAAGAATGTTGTTACTTGATTTTGAAAAGGAATGTGGGTTGGTCATTCTAATACTACTGTATCGGGTGACTTTAATAAGTAATGGATCTCTTTAAAAGAACTTAACGTGACGTAGTACTTTAGTGGTCAAACCCGACTTTGGCATAAAATGAAAGTACTTTGAGTTGTGTGAAACTTGCCTATGCTTGTTGTTGTGAAACTTGCCTATGCTTGTTGTTGTGAAACTTGCCTATGCTTGTGATGATAGCCTTTGTTGTGCAAGTGTGGTATTTCAGATACCGCCTCTCGATGCAGGCCTCGACTTTGAGAACTTACCGACACGCCGGGCGGTGATGGAGAATTCCACCGTATGCTCCCGCTGATAGTGTTATTCCATGGACTAGCTCTCCATGAGGTTTCTTACCGTCGCCCGGTATCCGTGGTGGCTCGATTGCCTCGCCTCGCGATCGATTCGCCTTGTATCCGTAGTCACCGTGACTTGCCCCGCTCAAGATAGTGACGAAGTTTCGCGGATACGCCTTGGTCCTCGTGGTCACCCTCAGATTGCCCCGGCCACCGCGTGACCGCCTTGGTATCCTGTGAGTCGGCTCGCACTTGCCCCAGACGGCCGTGTTTTGGTTGCATTGTATTATTGGTACGGCCGGATCTGGTAGTTATACTTGTCTGCACGGTTTTTATAACACGTGGGACATGGTGTTTATGTATAATCCTTGGTATTGTTATATCATAAATCCGGCAAATGAGGAAGAAATTCCACGCACGAGTGATAATTTGGAGCGCGAGTCCTCGCTCTTGATGTAATCGTTATATGTTATATATCAGTTTGGTCATCATACATGTCTCCGCTTTATAGACTATTATGATTTCATTTACGTGATTTACGCTTTCACATACTTGGTACTGCCAGATCGACTCCTTCGGGCCGCTGCTCATGCCGCAGTAGAGGTACATCTACCGCCGATCCCCGCGCTAGGATCTCATTTCAAAGCGTTGGGAAGCTCCGCCCGCCGAGGCTTATCTTTGGTATGCTACCCTCGAGTCCGTAAGTTCTTGTACGCTCAGTGGTATGGCGGGCCCCGTCCGGCCATAGTTGTTGTATAAATCTTAGAGGTCCGTAGTACCAGCAAGGTGGTTGTAAAAGGATTAAACTGCTCGTGTTTTATGTATATACCAAGGCAAATCGCTTTGGTCAGTCTGCTTATTTATTATATCTCTTGTTTCATGATTCATGTTTTATTTTCCGCCGGTTTTCTCGATGTTGTATCACTAGGGTGCGCCGGTAAGGCACCAAGAATCTGCCCGTTCGGGCGCATACTATTCCATCCTTCAAGTAGAATATGCTATACTTAGTACTTCAACCTATAATGGCCATAATACATCCATTAACGCCTAGCTTCAAACGTAGAATATTCTAAGTGCAAAGTCACTAAATTCTACGGAAAATCTGACAAAGACTTCCTTTGTTTCTACATACTTTGCCACCTTTTCAAGGCCGAATTCAATGACCAAACACGCCACATTTAAGGATCAATACAACAACCAATCAGCGGATTACACGCCTACAATACGTGTAAAATTTCGCCCCACAATTAATACCAACTAAGTCCTTAATCAAGGCCATTCTCGGCTAACTTATTCCATAACACAAAGTCCTTTCCAATTCTTTTTCAATCCAACTTCTTAGGTCTAACATGTTATATAGTCAAAAACAACTTAGCAATTATAACCACCTTAATCAATTCTTTAGATAACATGCGACGACTAAACTAGTAACTAAGTTGAATTACAATCTTAAAGGCTAAATCATGCAACTTATCGGATTCCATCCAAATATTCCATAACACATATCATTCTTCATAATATAATCCACAAGATCATTTCTAACTACTACAACATGATATCTTGAATTTTAATAGCAAGACGGAGATTATTACCTCCTTAAGCTCAAAATGATCTAAAACCCTAAGTCGATCCTTAGCAACTCCAACTCCTTTTCGACGCTCCAATCCGCTATTTGCAACCCTGTAAGCTCGTGAAAACTCCTCTTCTATTTCCAACTTCAAAGTCAAGAACACCTTGGTTTCCGCTGGGACTAACGAAAATGCGGTTTTCCGGGATCTTTCTATTGAGATATCCTTACAATACCCTTAGGGACCTTGGATTAAAGTCTTGTGAATAATGGACAACAATTGAAAATATTTTGTGTGGGAGATGCCTCAAAGCCGAGAGCTTCCTAAAAGAACACACAAGTTCTTGGCTAATTTTTCTAAGTGTGGGATGTCTTGCTACTAGTAGTAGTAGTAGTAGTATATATAAATAAATCAAAGGCTAGGATAAATCCAAATGGAAGGCTAGGATGTGGTCAATATTATCAAGCTCTCGACTTTGACTTAGTCAATAAAATCAAGCCAAAGTCTAGAAGACTCATTATCTACACAATGGTCAAATGACCATTCTATCATTGAAATTTTCGTCCAAGACCATCATGGGGGTGCCACGGGTCGCCCTCCCATTCGTCCATAAAATTCTGGAACCCTCGTGGGTCCCACAAAACGTAAAATTCCTCGGGTGGGCCCCACGTGACCAATCCATAAAAATAAATTTCCATAATGTTAATAAGTTCCATACTCTTCAAATAATGCATTTTGAGAATCTAATTCTCACCAACGAACATTTCTCCTTTCCGACGTTCGGAAGATTTTCCGTCGGAAAAACAATTCTTCCTTTCGTACCAATTTCAAGTCTTGTGTTCCTTACTTACATTCTCTTAAACATGTCCTTGAATTACGTGGTGTAACATTCTTCCCCCCTTAGAAACATTCGTCCCCGAATGTTCTTTCGGAGTCCAATCTAATTAGATAGCGACATAGTCTCCTTTTACTACACCCTTCATACAACATATGCCACCCATGGCCACATAACAATACTTATACTAAGTTGTCAACCTTGGCACTAACGAAGCCAACTAGTCCATACTCATAATGACCTCAAAGTCTGTCGTAATCATCTCTACTAGGTCTACTAGGGTCTGACGACTGCACCGTCACCGGGCAAATCTCATATACCCGCTCAGCTACCACCCCAAACACTCACTGGTGTAGCTACCTTGAAAGGTCCTTACGGATTCAGGCTCTATTCCTTTACACTTGGTTGCTATCCTTCTTACTGGTCGCACTCTTTCCGTACTTCCAACTCATACTAGCATACATACATAACCCCCATACCGATTCTGGCCCCCAATCTTTTGGAGTCACTCTTTTAAACAACCTAAGGCCATTTCCGGCTCTCACAACCTGGTTCCGGTGGAAACGCGTCCACGAACCCGTAAAACAATTAACTAGACTTGGGTCTTGCACCCTCGTGACCCTGTCACGTAGAGGAACTACTACCAACTAATCCCACTCCATTTCAGGCTATGGGGCGACCCGCAATAGGTCCTCACCCCGTCCCACCGTCGCACTTAACTCTTATTCTTGGTCTATAATAAATCTTTCTACCCGAGAAGACCTTGTACATCTAAGGTCTCAGCGGTCATCAATATTCTTAGGCTCGCAATTTCCATGCTCCAAGCCTACCTTACCAGTCCCCCAGTAAACGGGTAAAAAAACTTCTCATAATACCATAATCGTGTCATCTTGATCACCACAACCCTTACTTACTCTATACAGATCTCATCCGTACAATCCTCTTACGCATACCACGTAGCTTAATCTATTAACACGACATTCCATTAAGTTTCTTAACATGACTTCTTAAGGGTCCACTTCCTTATCGCATACCATCCTTTCCCAATTATCCCAAAATAAAACATAAGACCTTGGCGAGAATTCATTAATCGCTCCATACCTTCGGTATCTAGTTAGTCTTTACCAACTCCCGTAATCTAAAATCATTCTAGGCAACACGCGTCTGACCCTCATACATAACTCTGTATAGTTGTATGTCACAATGCCAACTATACCATAATTATTACCAACCTGGATACGCAATCCACATAGTCCTTCCTGGGTCACCGCTGCCTTTCTCGTAGCTGCAATCAACATAAATCGTTAGGGAGAAATGACCCTAACAACACAGCTCTATCGCACGATCTCAGAGTGAGAAGAATGGAAACCAATCCTAAATGCCCTGCAACCTCCTGATTATAGATGTGGTGCACAACACACCGATAATCAAGACTACTAGACACTGCAGACACTTTCCGAGGACTAATCGCTCGATGCCACTTTTGTCACGACGACCCAGTGCGGCGAGTGCCCTACCCGGCACCCTTCTATTCATACAACATAATAAATCGTGGAAGATAAATTAACATTTTTTTCTTCTTTTAAACCAAGGCTGCCGATAAGGCCGCCATTACATAAAAATTACTCGAAAGTGGTCAACACTGCTTAACAATGTTAAAAACAACTCTAGCCACCCAAATTTACGGATGAATACAGACTTCTAAGATTTGAACAAGTACTATGACGACAAGGCCCGCTGCACTCGAATATACATAGCCATGACAACTCTGCAACATCGAGCCATCTCAAAATCTGAACCAAGATCCTAAGCTCGCGGATTTACAATCGTGTACCTAAACTCGCGACATGAATGTAGCCTCGAAGCGGGTCACATAACAAAATTTAATATGGAACGGAAAATAAGGTACAGTAACAAATCATAACTGTACAAAAGAATGACAGGGGAAAGTATAAAGAAAGGGTAAATTCCAGATCCTACCGTGTCATTTCCCTCTCGTGAACTTAATCGTACCGTATTATCTTTTCTCATTTTTCCATAAGAGTATAGTCAAATTCTTACGTACATACTTAAGAAAACTCATCAAGTTCATAAACATATAACTTACGTATGTTGCATAACTTAATTCGTCCCTTTATGGAGGAACGCCTATACTGTCGGCCCAATCTGGGATGCGATAGAGTCACATAAGTCTGCCCATAAAGGTATACTGCCCGGCCCACTCTGGGACGCGATAAAATCACATAAGTCTGCCCATAAAGGTATACTGCATAAAAATAGGAGGCTCATGATCAAAATAGGGTCCCTCGCCCGTAGTATCGATAAGCAATCCTACTCCTGGGACTATTTTACCCGCATAAGTCCTGTGGACCCACATGAGGTATACCTCGCATAGGTTGTACCCGCACGTGGGACTATTTCACCCGCATAAGCCCACGAGGTATTCCTCGTGATCACGGGTAGCAAATCCACTAACAGGTGGTATAACGCCTTGGGGTTTACCCTCATTTATACTCTTACCCCAGGCGTGGTATAACGCCTTGGGGTTTACCCTCATTTATACTCTTACCCGGAGAAGGTGGTATAACGCCTTGGGGTTTACCCTCATTTATACTCTTACCCTAACTCAACCGGCCATCATACATAACATAAGCCCTACCGGCTTATCATACATAACATAAGCACTATCGACTTATCATACATAACATAAGCACTACCGACTTATCATACATTACATAAGCACCACCGTCTTATCATACATTACATAAGCAAGTTAAGAAATCCCCTAACTTCTTATTAGCTTGTTCATATACACTCTCATTTTTGTTTACTTAAGGCACTAACATGTCATTATAAAATCCGAATTTTAACCCAACGTACTACGTGCCTCTACTCCTTTAAAATGATTCTCTTTCAAATAAAACTTTCAAGATACTAATAACCGTAGTATCAAGTCATATCTACTTTTCAAGACAAGTCACAATACCTTTTAGAAATACATTTATAGACTTCTAAATCAAGTGACTTCTTTCTTTAAAACCTTAAGCAATTGGTACCTTTAAAACAATTTGCCCTTCTTTATTTCAAATCATTTCTTTGCTTACATTACTGAAGAAAACCATTCTTTTAATCTTCCATAAAGTTGTTATAACCAACTTCCCATAAAGTCGTTATAACTCTTTATGTCTTAGACAAATTCATTCCTTTTATAACCAAGAGACTTATACTTTCAATTCAAATCACATAGCTTTCAAAATACTTCAAGTCTCTTAACTTTTAAGAAAACAACTTTCTTAACTTTAGAATGGCAAGAAATCAACACTTTCCAAATCAAGTATTCTATACTTTTAAATCAATTCATTTCTTCCTTTAAGAATCAAGTCCCATAACTTGAAAAATAAAGTCCCTTAACCTTTTAAAAATGTGAGGTTCATAGTCTTAAAACTTCATACGTAAATTCTTATAAATTAAGTAACATATACCTTGGTGCATTGTGAATAAGTTATACTTATTTATAACGATCTTAATCGAGTAGCCATGATCTAGAAAATGTAATACAATTTTGTCTTATCTTAGCTTCTATGCAGATGGAGAATTCTACTCATTTTAACTTAATTGATTGTCATTACATTTTCCTTTATTAACGCTGTAGTGGCTTGTTCGATTCTTATTCTCATTTGTGCAGAACGCAGCCAAGTCAACTTGGCTCCAAATACCTCCTAACGACTCTTACCAACATCCCCCATAAGACTTGGTAAGAACTTAGGATAACTTAGACATAACCTTTTCGTAGAGTAAATCAACATACATACCTCTTAACTTCTAAGAGTAGAAGGAATCATGAAATAGTACTACATGTATATTCCATACATAGAATCATGTCAAAAGAAGGAAGAGGTTCACATACCTCGCGACGATTATCGACAAATAGCAAAATTCTCCAAAGTACTTCAACCTTGATAGCTATTCCATCCTTCAAGTAGAATAAGCTATACTTAGTACTTCAACCTATAATCGCCATAATACGTCCATTAACCTCTAGCTTCAAACGTAGAATATTCTAAGTGCAAAGTCACTAAATTCTACGGAAAATCGGACAACACTTCCTTTGTTTCTACATACTTTGCCAACATTTTTCAAGGCCGAATTCAATAACCAAACACGCCACATTTAAGGCTCAATACAACAACCAATCAAATGGGATTACACGCCTTACAATACGTGTAAAATTTCGCCCCACAATTAATACCAACTAAGTCCTTAATCAAGGCCATTCTCGGCTAACTTATTCCATAACACAAAGTCCTTTCCAATTATTTTTCAATCCAACTTCTTAGGTCTAACATGTTATATAGTCAAAAACAACTTAGCAATTATAACCACCTTAATCAATTCTTTAAAGGCTAAATCATGCAACTTATCGGATTCCATCCAAATATTCCATAACACATATCATTCTTCATAATATAATCCACATGATCATTTCTAACTACTACAACATGAAATCTTGAATTTTAATAGCAAGACGGAGATTATTACCTCCTTAAGCTCCAAATGATCCAAAACCCTAAGTCGATCCTTAGCAACTCCAACTCCTTTTCTTGACGTTCCAATCCGCTATTTGCAACCCTTAGAAGCTTGTGAAAAACTCCTCTTCTCTTTCCAACTTCAAAGTTGAAGAACACCTTGGGTTTCCGTCTTGCGACTAACGTAAAAATGCGGTTTTTCCGGGATCTTTCTATTGAGATATCCTTACAATACCCTTAGGGACCTTGGGTTAAAGTATTGTGAATAATGGACAACAATTGATTTTTTTTTGTGTGGGAGATGCCTCAAAGCCGAGAGCTTCCTAAAAGAACACACAAGTTCTTGGCTAATTTTTCTAAGTGTCGGATGTCTTGCTACTAGTAGTAGTAGTAGTAGTATATATAAATAAATCAAAGGCTAGGATAAATCCCAATGGAAGGCTAGGATGTGGTCAATATTATCAAGCTCTCTTGACTTTGACTTAGTCAATAAAATCAAGCCAAAGTCTAGCAAGACTTGCTCATCTACACAATGGTCAAATGACCATTCTATCCTTGAAATTTTCATCCAAGACCATTGTGTGTGGGGGGGGGGGGTGCCACGTGTCGCCCTCCCATTCGTCCATAAAACTCTGTAACCCTCGTGGGTCCCACAAAACGTAAAATTCCTCGGGTGGGCCCACGTGACCAATCCGTAAAAATAAATTTCCATAATGTTAATAAGTTCCATACTCTTCAAATAATGCATTTTGAGAATCTAATTCTCACCAACGAACATTTCTCTTTTCCGACGTTCGGAAGATTTTTCCGTCGGAAAAACAATTCTTCCTTTCGTACAAATTTCAAGTCTTGTGTTCCTTACTTACATTCTCTTAAACATGTCCTTGAATTACGGGGTGTAACATTCTTCCCCCCTTAGAAACATTCGTCCCCGAATGTTCTTTCGGAGTCCAATCTAATTAGATAACGACATAGTCTTCTTTTACTACACCCTTCATACAACATATGCCACCCATGGCCACATAACAATACTTATACTAAGTCGTCAACCTTGGCACTAACGAAGCCAACTAGTCCATACTCATAATGACCTCAAAGTCTGTCGTAATCATCTATACTAGGTCTACTAGGGTCTGACGACTGCACTGTCACCGGGAAAATCTCATATACCCGCTCAGCTACCACCCCAAACACTCACTGGTGTAGCTACCTTGAAAGGTCCTTACGGATTCAGGCTCTATTCCTTTACACTTGGTTTTTATCCTTCTTACTGGTCGCACTCTTTCCGTACTTCCAACTCATACTAGCATACATACATAACCCCATACCGATTCTGGCCCCCAATCTTTTGGAGTCACTCTTTTAAACAACCTAAGGCCATTTTCGGCTCTCACAACCTGGTTCCGGTGGGAACGCGTCCACGAACCCGTAAAACAATTAACTAGACTTGGGCATTGCACCCTCGTGACCCTGTCACGTAGCGGAACTACTACCAACTGATCCCACTCCATTTCAGGCTATGGGCGACCGCACAGGTGCTCACCCCGTCCCACCGTCGCACTTAACTCTTATTCTTGGTCTATAATAAATCTTTCTACCCGAGAAGACCTTGTACATCTAAGGTCTCAGCGGTCATCAATATTCTTAGGCTCGCAATTTCCATGCTCCAAGCCTACCTTACCAGTCCCCCAGTAAACGGTTACAAAAACTTCTCATAATACCATAATTGTTATACCCCGTATTTCCAGAGTATGTATGTGAGGACGTACGTACAATTGTGTAAGCCCGAATTATGTTAGGGTCGAAAATTGTGAGCTTCCTACGAAAAGAATTGTTTTTCCGACGGAAAATTTTCCGAACCTTGTAAGGGAATTTTGCGTTTTCAAGAATTTATTTATTTTGGATTTTTCCGAGAGATGAAATATTTTGGACCAATGAGAGGGCGACATGTGTCACCCTCAAGTGGACGGTTTGGTGAGGGATTTTCTTGGCACGTTTTTCTCCTTTAAAAGACCATAAACCTTTGGTCAATGTTTTGCTAGATATTTGTGGAGTAGATAGATAAGGTTGCACATGTCCAAATCTACACCATCCACATGCTTGGATCTTGGCCATTGAAAGTCCTATAAATACCCCCCTTAAGTGCAAGACTTCTTCATCCACAAAAACATTTCCAAGTCTCCAAAACTCCCTCCCCCTTTTAGTAGTTCTCGTCCAAGTCCTCTCCTCCCTTCCTTGTAGCTTCGTCCGAAACACACCCCCCCCCCCTTGGTAGAAAACTCTCTCCAAAGTATTGTTACTATTCCAAAATACCTTAGCCCAAATCCCTTGTAGTATTTCCAAAGTTACCTCTATACTTAGTGCCCGGAAATACTACTATATTTCTTTTAGTCGCAAAACGAAACCCTAGGATAATCTTCATTGTTGGTTGAAGTAGTAAGTAGAAGTTGTGTAGAAACTTCTAAGGATTTCTTGGAGCGAATTGGAGCGTACATAATAGGAGCTAAACGTTGTTCAGGATCGACATTTAAACTTGGATAATTTTGGGCTTATCGAGGTAAATAATCTTATCATTCTATTGTAATTGGAGATTACATATTAGTTTAGAATTGAGTATAAGATATATAGAAGGATATTAAAGAAGAGAATTGAACTATAATTACATCGTATAGAAAGATACTAAAGAAGAGGATTGAACTGTACTTACATAGGACTGTATTTACAGTAGAGTTGTGTAGTTTGGCGGGTAGGGATGTGCTACCCAATTTTTCCGTAGAATTAAGAACTTACTGCTTAGAATATTCTACAGAGTAGTCTAGACGTTGATAGACGTATTTGACTATTATAGGTTGATACTTTGCGCGCGACATATTCGACTTGGCAGGTGGATTTGTAGAGGAGGTATGTGATTCTTCCTATCCTCTTGAGCATGATATTTTAAAATATATATATAGTACGGTAGACGTACGTGTGTTAACTGAACATGGTTTTACTTGATGTCTTTTGACTTGAGTCTAAATAATAAGAATCTTGAAGTATTTCAAAAGAATTATGAATCATTTTTGAAAGAAGAGTAATACTTGGTTTTTAAACAAAAAGCTTAAGAGTTATACTAGCTTTATGGGAAGTTAGGTATAACGACTTAAGAAATATAAAAGGAACGGTTTACTTATGTATTTATGAAAGACTTGTATTGATTTTTGTGAAGTGTAGTAAGATGGTTTGATAAGTAGACATATTATGATGCTACGTGTGTTAATGTCTTGTAACGTTTGTGTAAATGGGGTTCCCTTGTTGTGCTTATGTTGTTTAACGATAAGCAGTTGTGCTGATATTATATCACTTACAACCCTGACTTGAAATTCCGAGGGTTAGACGCCCCCGATGCGAGGAATACCTTATGCGGGTCTGTGTGACCTATGCGGAGCTGCGAGAGTTCCAGGATGATCACTCCGGGTGTGTTATCCCGATGCGGGTCTATATGGCCTATGCGGTCTGTGTGACTACGCGGATCGCGGAGTCCGAGTTGATCTGCCGGTTAGCTGCCCCCGATGCGAGGAATACCTCATGCGGACCTAGGCGGTCTATGCGGACTGCGGGAGTCCAGGAATAGGCTTGCATAATGATACTATGGGCGATTGGCCTTGCTTCGATCATTAACGGCCTAGAAAAGACCAGTTACATTATATCTATTTTGCTCTTGTTTATCTTTGTGACACTATATGCGGTTGAACTGGTTGTATTTGTAAATGGTTTTAAAATACTTTGATTTCATTTCGCACTTCGATTTCACATACTTGGTACTGTAATCGACCTCCTTCGGGGCTGCGTTCATGCCACGTAAAGGAAGCGGTGGTAGATCCTCATTCTTAGGATCCTTACTGCGTGTCGTGAGCTCCATTTCTCGGATGCTCGACTTTGCACGACTCTCCCGGTGTTGTAGATATTTTGTACATTCGAGTATGGCGGGGCCTGTCCGCCATAGTTGTTTATATTCCTAGAGTGTAGTCTGTTGTAAAGTTAGGATGTAACTGCCAGACTTGGTACATATATATATGCCGAAAGGCAGCTTTTTCTCAGATAAACTGTGTTACGTTTCATAATTGTTTCATGTATTGTTTTTATATTCCGCTGATTACACTGATGTATGTCTACTTGGGTGCGGGTAGGCACGATCCACGCCCGGATCGGGTCGTGACAAAAGTGAGATCGAGCGATTAATCCTCGGAAAGTGTCTACGCATCGTATCTAGTAGAGTCTTGATTATCGGTGTGTTGTGCACCACACCAATAATCATGAGGCTATAGGATATTTAGGATTGGTTTCCATTCTACTCACTCTGAGATCGTGCCTTAGAGCTGTGTTATAAGTTGGACCCCTCTAACGTATTCCTTTTCAGACGCTTATGCCTCCACGCAAGGCAACCCGGGCGAGAAGGGCAAGGCGGCCGTGAGGCGCTAGTAGGACACGAGAGGGTCACGTGGGCCCGAGCCGATCTATACCGAGTAGATACCTCGACGGCGAAGTTCCACGACGCCGCCAGCGAGGTTTAGAGCGCAGCAGTGGGCGATGAGACCACGATACTGCGCCTCGATCCTGACGGAAGCGAGAGAGATGGGTTACGAGAGATGGCGATTCGCCATCGCCAGATCGTGGCGAATATGAGGATAGGATCGCAGCGATTCCATTCGATTCAGCCCGATACCGTGGTTCACCCGAGGTCGGATAGTTTGAGGCTACGGGATTTTCTGAGTTGTAGCCCGCCAGAGTTCTACGGGTCGAGGCCTGAGGATGATCCACAGGAGTTCATCCGACAGCTACAGCGGATCATGCGAGTGATCAAGGCTTCAGAGACCGAGTCAGTGGTCTTAGGTTCACATCGGCCGCGTGATCTGCAATGATTGGTTTGATTCGCGAGCTATCCCGGGAGAGCATGCGCCTCGGTAGTATGGGACGAGTTCTCGGAGGCTTTTCTCACCACTTCGTCTCCGCGGATGAGAGGGCACGCCGGTGATTTTTGATCTTTGAGGCAGAGGCGCAGTTCGGGAGTACAACGTTGAGTTCAATTCGTTGGCTCGGTACGTCCCTGCGTTGGTAGCAGATATAGAGGACAGGGTGCACCGCTACGTCACCGGGCTAGATGATTATATGGCAGAGTCGTGCGCGGGTGTAGCTCTTCAGCCGGGCATGGACATTGCCCGCATGCAGGCTCATGCACTTGGATGCGAGGAGCGTAGAGGCCGACGGGTCGACAGATATCAACAGCAGAAGAAGGCCAGGACGGCATTATCTTTTGGTAGCTCTCGGGGTGGACGGCCTCAGCAGCTGTCTAGATTTGCACCACAGCCAGCTTAGAGCACTCCTACACCGTCTTCGGGACAGCCAGGGTATTCGGGGCGGTCGAGGCCCGGGACTTCGGACTTCCAGGGTAGAAGGGGTGCTAACCGATCGAGGTCCTCTCAGTGTGTCCGATGTGGTGGATTCCATTATGGGAGTTGTGGCCCTACTTCAGGAGTTTGTTTTGCTTGCGGTCAGAAGGGTCACTTTGCGGACCGTCCCAAGCGGCGCAGATGGTAGGGTCGGCTACAGGTCTTTTGCCGTCTTCATCTCCTCTGATTACTCGCCCCGAGGCGTGGTGCTCGAGGACCAGCAGTCGCAGCAGAGGTCGTGGTAGGGTCCTAGTTCTAGCGGTCCTCGTAATCGCATTTATGCCTTGTCTAGCAGCGGGACCGGGAGGCATCACGGATGTCGCCACGGTGTACTTTATTAGTTTCTTGTTGTAGCGTGTATGCCTTGATAGATCCGGGTTCTACTGTCCCATATATCTCCCTTATTGCTAGTAGGAGAGGATAGAGCACGAGTCCATAGACCCTTTCGAGGTAGCTACGCCAGTGGGTGATTCGGTGGTAGCTCGGCGGGTATATAGGGCTTGCCCGGTGTCTTTATGCAGTCGTCAGACCCTAGCCGACTTGATAGAGTTGGATATGACCGATTTCGATGTGATCATGGGTATGGATTGGTTAGCTTCTTGCTACGCCAATGTAGACTGCAGGGAGAGAGTGGTACGGTTCCAGTTTCTGAGGCCGGTTATTGAGTGGGAGGAACACCGTGTCGTAGGGTAGGTTTATTTCTTACCTCAAGGCTAGGAAGATGGTGCGAGAAGGGTATATCTACCATCTCATTCGGGTGTTTGATAACGAGGTGCGGTGCAGATTTTCGATTCGGTGAGTCGAGAGAGTTCCCGGATGTGTTTCGGGCGACCTCGGGTATCCCTCGAGAGGAGATAGAGTTTTGTATCGATGTTACGCGGACACTCGGCTATATCCATTCCTCCATACGTAATGGCACCTGCCGAGTTGAGAGTTGAAGGACCATTGAGAGATTTGTTGGAGAAGGGCTTCATCGGGCCTAGTGTTTCTCCCCGGGAAGGCCAGTATTGTTCGTGAAGAAGAAGGACGGGACGCTGCGCATGTATGTTTATTACAGGCAGCTGAACAAGGTGACTATTAAGAACAGATACCCCCTTCCCAGGATAGATGATTTGTTCGATCAGTTGCAGGGTGCAAGATGTTTCTCCAAGATTGATCTGCGATCGGGCTATCATCAGGTGCGAGTTAGAGAGGCAGATGTCCCTAGATCGCATTCGGACGTGTGACGCACTATGAGTTCAGGGTTATGTCTTTCGGTTTGACCAATGCTCCGGCGGTATTTATGGATTTGATGAACCGAATGTTCAAACCATTTTTGGATACGTTTGTGATAGTATTCATCGATGACATCTTGGTTTATTCTCGCTCAGAGCAGGAGCATGCGGAGCATTTGAGGACTGTGCTGAGAGTTCTTCAGGACCAGCAGTTGTATGCCAAGTTTTCCAAATGTGAGTTTTGGTTAACTTCGGTGGCATTTCTTGGGCACATTGTCGGGGCTGATGGTATTCGGGTGGATACGGCCAAGATCGAGGCAGTCAGGAGTTGGCCTAGACCTACTACTCCGACAGAGGTGCACAACTTTCTGGGCCTTGCAGGTTACTATCGGAGGTTCGTGGAGAAGTTTGCTTCTATTTCGGCACCTTTGACTAAGCTGACTCAGAAGGCAGCTAAGTTTCAGTGGACGGATGCTTGTGAGCAGGGTTTCCAGTTACTGAAGGAGAGGCTGACGACCGCCCCAGTTCTTACTCTTCCAGAGGGCCTAGACGGCTATGTAGTGTATTGTGATGCGTCAGGCATCGGGCTTGGATGTGTGTTGATGCAGCAGGGTAAGGTTATAGCGCAGCATCCCGACTTAAGAAGCATGAGAGGAACTACCCCACCCATGATTTGGAGTTGGCGCGGTGATTCACGCCAAGATCTGGAGGCACTATTTGTATGGGGTTCGTGGATATTTACGCACCACAAGAGCCTCCATATATCTTCACCAGAGGAGCCGAACTTACGACAGAGACGGTGGTTAGAGTTACTCAAGGATTATGATGTCGATATCCTGTACCACCCAGGGAAGGCCAATGTTGTGGCAGATGCCCTTAGTCGTAGGTCGATGGGGAGTCTATCAGATGTGCAGCCAGAGAGGAGGGGCATGGTCCGCGAGTTGCATCAGCTAGCGTGCCTTGGAGTCCGATTGATTGGTTCTGATAGCAGTGGGGTTCGAGTTCAAGAGGTTGCCGAGTCTTCCATCGTCGAGGAGGTGAAGAGGCAACAGTTTGAGGATCCGATTTTGACCCGGTATCGTGATACGGCTCTTCGTGAGGGGAAGGGTCCTTTTGAGGTAGCACCTGATGGGGTGCTAAGGTTTGAGGGCAGGTTGTGTGTTCCAGATATTGCAGGACTTCGACAGCAGGTTCTAGGGGAAGCACACAGCGCGCGTTACTCTATCCATCCGGGGTCAACAAAGATGTACCACGACCTCAGATCTGTGTATTAGTGGGATGGCCTGAAGAGGGACGTCGCAGAGTTGGTTGCTTAGTGCCCGTGTTGTCAGCAGGTGAAGGTAGAGCACCAGAGGCCTGGTGGGTTGTTGCAGGCGATAGAGATCCCGACCTGGAAGTGGGAGGTGATCAACATGGACTTTATCACAGGGTTACCTCGCACTCCGAGGAAACATGATTCTATCTGGGTTATCGTCGACAGGCTGACGAAATCAGCCCACTTTCTTCCAGTCAGGACGACTTTTTCGGCCGAGGACTATGCCAGACTTTACATCCGAGAGATCGTGAGACTGCATGGGGTCCCTATTTCTATCATATCAGACAGAGGAGCCCAGTTTACGGCTAACTTCTGGAGGTCTTTCCAGAAGGGATTAGGGACGCAGGTGAGCCTCAGTACTGCATTCCATCCTCAGACAGACGGACAGGCGGAGCGTACTATCCAGACACTTGAGGATATGCTGCGAGCCTGTGTTATTGACTTCAGGGGTAGCTGGGAGGATCATTTTCCTCTAGTAGAGTTTGCGTATAATAATAGCTACCACTCCAGTATTCAGATGGCGCCTTATGAGGCCTTGTATGGGAGGAAGTGCAGATCGCCGATAGGCTGGTTTGATGTGGGCGAGGTTCAGTTGGTTGGGCCGGACTTGATACAGCAGGCAGTGGATAAGGTAAAGCTTATCCAGGAGCGGTTATTAACAGCTCAGAGTCGACAGAATTCGTATGCAGATCATCGTCGTCGGCATCTGGAGTTTGAGGTTGATGATTGGGTTTTCCTGAAGGTGTCACCCATGAAGGGTGTGATGAGGTTTGGGAAGAAAGGGAAGCTCAGCCCAAGGTACATTGGGCCTTATCAGATTGTCCGCAGGGTAGGCAAGGTTGCCTATGAGTTGGATCTGCCGTCCGATCTGGAGGCAGTGCATCCAGTTTTTCATGTTTCTATGCTGAGGAGATGTATCGGGGATCTATCTAGAGTACACCCGATTGACGATGTCCAGGTGACCGAGGGGTTATCGTATGAGGAGAGTCCCATAGCGATACTCGATCGTCAGGTTAGGCGGTTGCGGATGAAGGATGTGGCTTCCGTCAAGGTCTTATGGCGGAACGAGAACAGGGAGGAGATGACGTGGGAAGCAGAGGAGGACATGAGGCAGAGGTATCCTCACTTATTCCCCACACCTCCAGGTAACTCACTTTCCTACTTGATTTTTAATTTTCATATGTACTTAAGTGTTGTATTGTGGCCATGTGTGGCATTTGCAAACTGTTTAAGTTATGAGGAACTTTATCGTTATCTGTCTTGGGAAGGAACATTCGGGACGAATGTTTCTAAGGAGGGGAGAATGTTATACCCCGTATTTCCAGAGTATGTATGTGAGGACGTACGTACAATTGTGTAAGCCCGAATTATGTTAGGGACGAATATTGTGAGCTTCCTACGAAAAAGATTGTTTTTCCGACGAAAAATTTTCCGAACCTTGTAAGGGAATTTTACGTTTACAAGAATTTATTTATTTTGGATTTTTCCGAGAGATGAAATATTTTGGACCAATGAGAGGGCGACATGTGTCACCCTCAAGTGGAAGGTTTGTGAGGGATTTTGTTGGCATGTTTTTCTCCTTTAAAAGACCATAAACCTTTGGTCAATGTTTTGCTAGATATTTGTGGAGTAGATAGATAAGGTTGCACATGTCCAAATCTACACCATCCACATGCTTGGATCTTGGCCATTGAAAGTCCTATAAATACCCCCCTTAAGTGCAAGACTTCTTCATCCACAAAAACATTTCCAAGTCTCCAAAACTCTCTCCCCCTTTTAGTAGTACTCGTCCAAGTCCTCTCGCCCCTTCCTTGGAGCTTCGTCCGAAACACACCCCTTGGTAGAAAAATCTCTCCAAAGTATTGTTACTATTCCCAAATACCTTAGCCCAAATCCCTTGTAGTATTTCCAAAGTTACCTCTATACTTAGAGCCCGGAAATACTACTATATTTCTTTTAGTCGCAAAACGAAACCCTAGGATAATCTTCATTTTTGGTTGAAGTAGTAAGTAGAAGTTGTGTAGAAACTTCTAAAGGTTTCTTGGAGCGAATTGGAGCGTACAGAATAGGAGCTAAACGTTGTTCAGGATCGACATTTAAGCTTGGATAATTTTGGGCTTATCGAGGTAAATAATCATATCCTTCTATTGTAATTGGAGATTACATATTAGTTTAAAATTGAGTATAAGATATATGTATGATATTAAAGAGAGAATTGAACTATAATTACATCGTATAGAAGGATACTAAAGAAGAGGATTGAATCAGATTTACATAGGACCGTATTCTGATGAGACTTGTGTAGTTTGGCGGGTAGGGAAGTGCTGCTCAATTTTTTCGTAGAATTAAGAACCTACTGCTTAGAATATTCTACAGAGTAGTCTAGACGTTGATAGACGTATTTGACTATTATAGGTTGATACATTGCGCGCGACATATTCGACTTGGCAGGTGGATTTCGCCGAGGAGCTATGTGATTCTTCCTATCCTCTTGAGCATGATATTTTAAAATATATATATATATAGTACGGTGAGCGACGTGTGTTAATCGAACATGGTTTTACTTGATGTCTTTTGACTTGAGTCTAAATAATAAGAATCTTGAAGTATTTCAAAAGAATTATGAATCATTTTTGAAAGAAGAGTAATACTTGGTTTTTAAACAAAAAGCTTAAGAGTTATACTAGCTTTATGGGAAGTTAGGTATAACGACTTAAGAAAGATAAAAGGAACGGTTTACTTATGTGTTTATGAAAGCCTTGTATTGATTTCTGGGAAGTGTAGTAAGATGGTTTGATAAGTAGACATATTATGATGCTACGTGTGTTAATGTCTTGTAACGTTTGTGTAAAGGGGGTTCCCTTGTTGTGCTTATGTTGTTTAACGATAAGCAGTTGTGCTGATATTATATCACTTACACCCCTGACTTGAAATTCCGAGGGTTAGCCGCCCCCGATGCGAGGAATACCTTATGCGGGTCTGTGTGACCTATGCGGAGCTGCGGGAGTTCCAGGATGATCACTCCGGGTGTGTTATCCCGATGCGGGTCTATATGGCCTATGCGATGCGTGTGACTACGCGGATCGGGAGTCGAGTTGATGCCGCGGGTTAGCCCCGTCGAGGAATACCTCATGCGGACCTAGGTGGTCTATGCGATGCGGGAGTCGAGAATAGGCTCGCATAATGATACTATGGGCGATTGGCCTTGCTCGATCATTAGCGGCCTAGAAAAGACCGATTACATTATATCTATTTTGCTCTTGTTTATCTTTGTGACACTATATGCGGTTGAACCGTTGTATTTGTAAATGGTTTTAAAATACTTTGATTTCATTTCAAGATTTTACGCTTTCACATACTTGGTACTGTTGTCGACCTCCTTCGGGGCCGCGTTACGCCGCAGGTAAAGGAAGCAGGTGGTAGATCCTCATTCTTAGGATCTTTACTCTGGTGTCAGGAGCTCCATTTCTCCGGAGGCTCGACTTTTGGTACGACTCTCCCTGGTGTTGTAGATATTTTGTACATTCAGGGTATGGCGAGGCCCTGTCCCGCCATAGTTGTTTATATTCCTGCAGGTCCGTAGTCTGTTGTAAAGTCGGGATGTAATCGCGGACTTGGTACATATATATATGCCGAAGGCAACTTTTTCTCGATAAACTGTGGTTACATTTCATAATTGTTTCATGTCTTGTTTTTATATTCCGATTACTCGATGTATGTCTACTGGGTGCGGGTAAGGCACGACCACGCCCGGATCGGTCGTGACAATAATCGTGTCATCTTGATCACCACAACCCTTACTTACTCTATACGGATCTCATCCGCATAATCCTCTTACGCATACCACGTAGCTTAATCTATTAACACGACATTCCATTAAGTTTCTTAACATGACTTCTTAAGGGTCCATCGCCTTATCGCAGCTTCATCCTTTCCCAATTATCCCAAAATAAAATATAAGACCTTGGCGAATTCATTAACTGCTCCATACCTTCCCTTATCTAGTTAGTCTTTACCAACTCTCGGTAATCTAAAATCATTCTAGGCAACACGCTGCGTCGACTTCATACATAACTCAGATAGTCAGATGTCACAATGCCAACTATACCATAATCATTACCAACCTGGATACGCAATCCACATAGTCCTTCCTGGGTCACTGCTGTCTTTCTTGTAGCTGCAATCAACATAAATCGTTAGGGAGAAACGACCCTAACAACACAGCTCTATCGCACGATCTCAGAGTGAGAAGAATGGAAACCAATCCTAAATTCCCTGCAACCTTCTGATTATAGATGTGGTGCACAACACACCGACAATCAAGACTCTACTAGACACGGTCTGTAGACACTTTCCGAGGACTAACTGCTCTGATACCACTTTTTTCACGACCCGACTCGGGCGCGGTGCCCTACTGGGCACCTTCTATTCATACAACATAATAAATCATAAGATAAATTAACACTTTTTTTCTTTTAAACCAAGGCCAAGCCGATAAGGCTGCCATTACATAAAAATTACCCGAAAGGGTCAACACTGTTTAACAATGTTAAAAACAACTCTAGCCAGTCCAGCCCACAGATGAATACAGACCTCTAAGATTTGAACAAGTAATATGATGGAACAAGGCCCCGCCGTACCCCTGAATATACATAGCCATGACAACTCCGGAACATTGGAGCCATCTCAAAATGCTGAACCAGGATCCTAAGCTCGCGGATCCACAACTGTGTACCTAAACCTGCGGACATGAACGCAGCTGTCACGACCCGACCCCGGGCCCGCGACTGGTGTCTTACCTCGGGCACCCTAGTGATACAACATCAGAGAAAATCAGCGGAAATAAAAACATACACATGAAACAAGATATACAATAATGAAATAAGAAAATAGGCTAACCAAAACGGTTACCTTTCTGAATATATAAATAAAACTTGAACCCGAACAGTTACATCCCTTTTACAAACTCGCCACAACAAGATTACTCTGCACCTCTAAGAGTGTTATAATAACAACGACGGGACAGGGCCCCGCCATACCCCTGAATGTAAGTACCTACAACGACAGAGGACTATACCAAAGATAAGCCTCCGGAGAAACGGAGCTTCCCAAAATCGAATCGTGATCCATGAGCGAGGATCAACAATCGGTGTACCTCTACCGCGGCATGAACGCAGCCTCAAGGAGGTCGGTCAGTACCAAGTATGTGAAACTAAAATATCAGAAATGAAATCATAATAGTCTATATAAAACAGAAGACATATATGATAACACATTTACGATACACAATATGTTAGCAGTCATGTCAAGTCAGGGACTCATGCCCTTAAAATCATCACTCAAATATAACCATGGGTCTCATGCCCACAATATCAATCATGCCCGTGGAATTCCTTCCTCACTGCCGGCAGTCCATGATATAAAAGCACCAAGGAATACACGAACCCTGTGTCCCACTGTGTCATAATAAAACCGCACGGGTAAGTAATGCGAAGGCATAGCCGACTACTAAAACCCACCGCACTACCAACAATGCTATAAGATCAGATCACGAGGTCTTTCTGCATCGCGCCACATGATCGGCCGCCACTCGCCTCTGATCAATGTGCGCGTCTAATCCTTGAATTTACCGCAGCTCCGCATAGGCCACACATAGGCCCGCATGAGGTATTCTCGCATCGGGGGTAGCTAACCCGCGGCATCCTCCCGACCCGATTCCGTGATAGTCCATGGACCCCATAAGGTATAATACCTCGACGGCATAACACACCCGGAGTGATCATCCCGTCCCGAACTCCCGCACCCGCACGGGTCACATGCACTGCGTGATGTATTCCTCGCATCGAGGGTGGAAAGTCCTCGGCATAATAACAAGTCAGGGGGGTAAGTGGTATAATATCAGCATAACTGCTTATCGTTAAACAACATAAGCACAACAAGAAAAACCCCCTTACACAAACGTCACAAGACACTAACACACGTAGCATCATAACAAGTTTACTTATCAAACCAACAAGAAAGTATTACAAGGCTATCACAAGCCAACATAGTCAAGTTACTCACACAAAAGTCACACGATACCCGTAGTATTAAAATAGAGTAACTATCTTTTAAGTAAACCAAAACAATTTCCATACCTTCTTTTTTTAAATCAATCTTAAGACAAAAGCATGCCTTCCTTTTTAAACAAAGACACTTTTTCCTTTAAAAGTCAAGTAGCAATATACTTTTTAAACCAAGTGTCTTACTCTTTTAAAAACAAGTAATCTATACCTTTAAATCAAGTTACTTCTCCTTTCCCAAAATCAAGTTGTTTATAAGTCAAGTTATCATTTTAAATCCAATGATAAAACCATTCTTATTTTTGAAATCAAGGTAACTTTATTCTTTAAAAGACCACACACCCATTATTCATGAGTGAGGTTTAATTTGCCCCATTCATTAGTGCTATTTCGAATTACATTCAAAAATTGGGGCATCACACCCTTTCTTATGCTGGTAAGCTGGAACTAATCAGGTCGGTTGTCCAAGGGGTTGAGAGCTTTTGGTTCCGGGCTCTTCCTATCCCGGCCACTATTATCAACAAGATACGGTCTGCTTGTATTCAGTTCTTATGGGGAGGGAAACCACCAAGAGTTGCTTGCCTCAATCTGAAGGTGGCTTGGGTCTTATGAACATCAAGGAATGGAATCATGCCTTGCTATCCAGGACGATTTGGCAAACTCACACGGAAGCTGATTCTCTTTGGGTCCAATGGATCAATAGCCACTATTTGAGAGGTATTACATTTTGGGACTATGAGGTACGTCCTAGGGACTCCCCCTTTGTTATACCCCGTATTTCCCAGAGTATGTACGTAAGGACGTACGTAGAAAAGTTTGGGCTTTAAAGTGGCTTGGCCGATTTATTTTGTTCACAACACCCGATTAGAGTCGTTTTTCGACGAAACGTTTCCACAGCTTTCGTAGGGAAAATTCCGGCTATGTCATTTTTATTTTTTGCGGATTTTTCCGAGAGACGAAAAATTTTGGACCAACGAGAGGGCGACACTTGGCACCCCCTCATTGGTGGACTTGAGGCGTTATTGTGGCCGAATGGAATGGCTTTAGTTGGTAGGATTTTTTGTGAGGGATTTGTGGAGTAGGGTCTAGGGGGCACTTGGGCATATCTTGACCTTACACTTGCCTACTACTTGGCATAATCTTGGCCATTGGTTGGCCTTGGCTTGTACTATAAATACCCCCCCTTTGGAAGACTTCTTCATCCATTCCTAAAAATTCTCTAAGTGTTAAAATCCTCCCCCTCTCCTAGTAGTGTTCTCGTCCAACACCATTCCCCTCCCCCTTTGAGAAAATCCCTTGGCCGAAACCCCCCCTTGCCTAGTGGTTCTAGCCGAGAACCCCCCCCTAGCCTAGTTGTGCTAGTCGAAATACTACCCCTCTTGGTAGAAATACTCTCAAAAGTATTGTTGTAATGCCCAAATTACCTTAGCCGTATACCTTGTAGTATTCTAAGGTTATACTTATACGAAAAGGCCGCTTATACTATTATACTTCCCGTGGTACAAAACCGAAACCCTAAGGAAAATCTCCATAGTTAGTTGGAGTAGTATGTAGAAGTTGGTTAGAACTTCTAAGGGTAGTTTGAGCGGGTTGGAGCTCACTGAGTCGAGCTAAACGTTGCCCGTGATCGACTTTATACTTGGATAATTACGGGCTTATCGAGGTAATTATCTTGTCCCTATTGTAATTGGAAAATAATGTTGTTACTTGATTTTACAAAGGTAAGTGTTTTGATTTACTTCAAAAGATAATCACTCTATTTTCATATACTACTGTATTGTGTGGTTTTTGTGAAAGCAATCTATCTTTAAAGAGTTAATGCATGAAGTACTTTGGGGATAAAAACCCGAACTTGCTGACATATAGTAGAAAGTACCTTGTGTGTATAACTTGATTTGTGTTGGTTTGTGATAGCCTTGTAATACTTTCTTGTTGATTGATAAGTAAACATGCTAGGATGTTACGTGTGTTAGTATCTTGTGATGTTTGTGTAAAGGGGTTTTTCCCTTGTTTTGCTTGTGTTGTTTAAACGATAAGCTGTTATGTTAGTATTATTCATCACTCATCTCTTGAGATGATTCCGGGGGTTAAGCTGCCCTCCGATGCGGGGTAGACTCATGCGGGTCGATGGACCTATGGTTCGAGAATACCTTATGCGGTCTCAGATGGCCATGCGAATCGCGGAGTTCCGTGTTAGTATGCGCCTTTGTGGTCACGCGGTCTATATGGCCACGCGGACGGCGAGTCCAGACGCCGGAGTAGCTACCTCGATGCGGGGAATACCTCGCGGGCCATCGAGTGGCCCACGCGAGCTACGGAAGTTCTGTGGCTAGACGCGCATTAGATCTGCGGCAGTGGCCGCTTTGATCATGTGACGCCTAGACAGATCTCATGATACGCTTTATGACCTTGTTTGTATTGCGGGTGTTAGTAGTCGGCTATGCCTTCGCACTTACCCCAGACGGTTTTATGATGACACGTGGGACTCGGTGTTCATGTACTTCATGGTGTAATTATATCATAGACTGCCGGTAGTTCAGAAGCTATGCCACGGTCATGATTGATCATGTGGGCGTGAGACCAATTGTTATACTTGAGTTATGACTTAAGTGCGTGAGACCCTGACTTGACATGATCGCTATTTATCAGGAATCGTAGTTTGGTTGTCATACATGTCTCCCGCTTTATATAGACTACTATGATTTCATTTACAATATTTTCATTTCACATACTTGGTACTGTATCGACCTCCCCGGGGCCGCGTTCATGCCGCGGTGGTACACCGCCGTTGATCCTCGCCTAGGGTCACGCTTCAGTGTTTGGGAAGCCCGTTCCTCGGAGGCTTATTCGTATAGTCCCCGTTGTTGTAGGTGCTTACATTCAGGGTACGACGGCCCCGTCCCGTTGTTGTCATATCATTCTTAGGTCCAGTAGTAATCGCGCATGGCAGAGTGGTGGAAAGGGATGTAATCGTTCAAAATTGTTATTTATATATACCGTGAACCGCTTTTGGTTAGCCTGTCTTCTTATTTCACCGCCTTATTACATCGGTTTCATGTATTGTCTTTATGTTCCCGATTACTCGAGGTTGTATCACCAGGGTGCCCGGTAAGGCACTACCACGCCCCGAACGGGTCGTGACGTGGTATCGAGCGCTTAATCCTCTGAAAGTGTCTCACGCACCATATCCGAGAGTCTTGATTATCGGTGTGTTGTGCTCCACACCAATAATCAGGAAGCTATAGGATATTTAGGATTGGTTTCCATTCTTCTCATTCTGAGATCGTGCCTTAGAGCTGTGTGATAAGTTGGACCCCTCTAACGTATTTCTTTCCCTTACCGATATGCCTCCGCGTAGGCAAACCCGCCCAGTGAGGGCAAGGCGAGAGCCGCGAGCAGAGCTGAGTAGGGTTACGAGGCACGCCCACCTTTACCTAGGGTAGTGCTTCATTCGGGAGTTCGCGACGCCACTAGCCCCAAGCAGAGTTTAGCACGGCGGCAGTTCCATGCGCCATGATATTTGAACCTTCGCCCACGCATCGAACAGTGAATTTAGATCGCAAGGCGACCACATTAGCTATGGATTTGGCTACCGAGAGTATACCGATATACCGCGAGTCTTGATGACTACCTAAGAGGTTGTGCAAGAGTAATTCTTCATTAGGCTCGAGCATGGCTCGCACGGGCTTATGCAGCAGCCGAAGCGTAGAGGTCGACGCGTTAACGGCGACGAAGAAGGCGAGCAGCAAGGTCCTTAGTAACTTTCGAGGCAAGTCGCCTCACCAAAGATTAGACACGCACCTCCACGGCAGAATGGTCCTCCACGGTTCGTGGACGCTCGGTGTGCAGAATTGGTCGAGCTCGAGCTTCCGGTTTAAAGAACACGAGGTTCCAGCCCGTGATTCGCTTTTTCCCGTTGTTCACGGTGCGGTGCACGCCATCCCGGGAATGTTGTCTTGAGTTGGTACTTGTTTTACCAGGCCGTCGTGGCCATGTCGAAAGGATGTCCTAGTAGGAGGACTCAGCCTTCAGGATCGGTGGGTAGTTCGTCACCTCCCTTAGCTATGCGCCCTACGGGGCAGGTTTGCTTAGAACGACTAAGGGGAGTGAAGCAGTAGATATAGATATATCCTTAACCCTCTAGTGAAAATGTAAGCCTTAGAGCATTATACGTGAAGACCTTAGAGGTAAGGCTATCTCGAGTAAAAGACGTATGTTTATGTTTGACCCTTATAGGAGTGCATAGTGCACGTGAGCTATGTTTGTGGGATAAGTCCCTGTGTAGTGTGGAATGAAAGAGGGTAGTTGAGCTAAGAAGACCGCGAGGTTTTCGTAACGTGATTAGTGAGAGTTTTCCGGTCGGGAGCTAGTGTCATGCGCGCGTCACGGTCGGGTTGAGGCCATGTTGCGTCAACCCGCGGCATGTATGGCGGTGGTCAGGCCTTGTGGTAGGGTTATGAGGGTTTTAGGCCCAAGTTTAGTTAACCAACAGACGAGTTCGTGGACGATTCGACCAAAGAGTCGGGCCGAGAGGTCACCGCCTTGTTTTCTAGCAAAGACCGCTTACTCGGCAGTTGTTGATTTATCGTAAAGGTTGTAAGGCTGCACGGTGCCTACCTTCACCTTATGACAGCATGCTGGAGTCCAGTGGTACGATCGCTTTTGTTTCCGGAAGTTTTACCGCGTGGTTAAGAACTCAGGTGAGTCTCAGAATCGCATTCGCCCTCGGGCCAGTGTGTGGATTTCAGGGGTAGTTGTGGGGATTGTTGTCTCCTGTGGAGGGAGTGTTTAAGCTACCATTTCAGTGTTCGGATGTCGCCTTATGAAGCCTTGTAGGGGCGGATGTGTAAGTCGCCGGTCGATTGGTTCGATGTTGGCAAGATTCAGATAGTTGGTTCAGGCTTGTTCCAGCAGACTGTGGATAGGGTAAAGCTTGTCTAGAAGAGGTTCGGGCAGCTCAGAGAAATCGTACGGATAATCGGCGACGACGCTTAGAGTTCAGGTTGACGGTCGGTCTTCTTGAAAGTACCAACCCGGGTTGGGTGTGATGAGTTTTGGAAAACAGAGGGAACTTAGCCCGAGTTACTTTGGGCCCCTTTGAGTTCATGTGAAGAATAGGCCAGGTTGCCTATATGTTAGCATTTGCCGTCCGACATAGGAGGCAGTACGTCCGGTCTTTCGTATTGTTATGATCGGGAAAGTATCGGAGATCCATCCAGAGTGTTCCCAGTTAATGATGACCACGCTAAAGATAGTAACCCCGAGTTTTGGAAACTGAAGCAGTATCAGAAATGTGGTAAGAGTTCGAGTGTACGACAGCCTCAGGGATCGCATGCAGCCCGGTACCATTTGTTGGGTCGCCGGAGTGACACTAGAACCTCGCGGCAACGTGACAAAAGTGGTATCACGACGAGTAAAGGGAGAAGCGAGCATGTATGACGAGCATAGATGGGATCATTTCTTTTGTAAGGAGAAGGTGCGAAGGAAGTATATTTTAGACCCCGGAGAGAGGTGTTTGTGGTAATGTTAGAGGTGTTTCCTCGTGGACTTGGATGGAGGTATTTGCGCGGGTGTGTCTGTGGCCATGTGTGGCAGGATTGTTCTCGTAAGTATAGTAGTGAAGACTATACTGGCGCGCGTTTGTTTTGAGACTTAGAAGGAACATTCGGGACGAATGTTTCTAAGGAGGGGAGAATGTTATACCCCGTATTTCCAGAGTATGTACGTAAGGCGCACGAGAAAAGTTTGGACTTTGTGGCTTCGCCGATTTATTTTGTTCACAACACCCGATTAGAGTCGTTTTTTTAAACGCTTCCACGACTTTCGTAGGAAAATTCCGGCTATGTCATTTTTATTTTTGCGGATTTTTCCGAGAGACGAAACATTTTGGACCAACGAGAGGCGACACTTGGCACCCCTCATTGGTGGACTCGAGGCGTTATTGTGGCGAATGGAATGGCTTTAGTTGGTAGGATTTTTGTGAGGATTTGTGGAGTAGGTCCAGGGGCACTGGGCATATCTTGACCTTACACTTGCCTACTACTTGGAATAATCTTGGCCATTGGTTGGCCTTGGCTTGTACTATAAATACCCCCCTTTGGAAGACTTCTTCATCCATTCCTAACAATTCTCTAAGTGTTAAAATCCTCCTCTCCTAGTAGTGTTCTCGCCCAACACCATTCCTCCCTTTGAGAAAATCCCTTGCCCGAAACCCCCCCCCCCCCATGGCCTAGTGGTTCTAGCCGAGAACCCTCTCCCCCTAGCCTAGTTGTGTTAGTCGAAATACTACCCTCTTGGTAGAAATACTCAAAAGTATTGTTGTAATGCCCAAATTACCTTAGCCGTATACCTTGTAGTATTCTAAGGTTATACTTATACTAAAAGCCCAGTTATACTATTATACTTCCCGTCAGTCACAAAACCGAAACCCTAAGGAAAATCTCCATAGTTAGTTGGAGTAGTATGTAGAAGTTGGTTAGAACTTCTAAGGGTAGTTTGGAGCGGGTTGGAGCGCACGGAGTTGGAGCTAAACGTTTCCCAGGATCGACTTTATACTTGGATAATTATGGGCTTATCGAGGTAATTATCTTGTCCCCCTATTGTAATTGGAAATTACATGTTGTTAGAATATATAGTTGAAGTATACTATATATAGAACTGAACGTAGTTATCGGCAATGTCTTTTGACTTAAGCCTGAATAATAAGAAACCTTTTCGAAAGAAGATCGAATCAGAATTACATAGATCAGACAAAGAGACTTGTGTAGCATTACTGTGTAGTAGAATTGTACACGTCCGGTTAGATGTATGAACCCCCCCCCCCCTGGTTGGCTTGATAGCCGGCCTCGATAGATGAGGAGATTTACGCGGTTGCGGGGGGGGGGAGGTGCTGCCGAATTTTCTGTAGAATGTTCTACGATAAGATCTAGATGTTAATAAGCGCCTTGTGGCCTTATAGGTTGAAGTACTACGTATGGCGCTGTTATACCCCGTATTTCCAAAGTATGTACGTGAGGGCGTATGTATAAAATTTGAGCCTTAAAGATTTGGCAAATTCGAAATTTGGGCACAAGTGCCGAAAAGAGTCGTTTTCCGACGAAACGTTTCCACAGCTTACGTAGGGAAAATTCCGGCTATGTCATTTATAATTTTTACGGATTTTTCCGAGAGACGAAACATTTTGGACCAACGGGAGGGTGACAAGTGTCACCCTCACATTGGTAGGAAGTGGACGGCAAAGTGGACGAGAAAGGTGGCATTGTTAGGTAGGATATTTTGTGCAAGTTGTGTGGTAGATGGATAAGGTGCACATGGCTTGATCCTAGCCCTACACTTGCCTAACACTTGGCTTGATCTTGGCCATTGGTTGGCCTTTGCTTGACCTATAAATACCCCTCTTAGTGATGAACTTTCTTCATCCAAAAATCATTTGCTAAGTGTTAAAAATCCCTCCCCTTTAGTGTTGAGTTCGCCCAACTCCCCCCTCTTTTGAGAGTCTCGCCGAGGCCTCCTCCCTCCCCCTTTGTGGTGTATAGCCGTGGGGTACCCCCCCCCCCTAGCCTAGTTGTCTCGTATAAATAACCCCCCTTTTTGTGGTATAGAAATACTCTCCTAGTATTGTTATAATGCCCAAAATACTCTAGCCCATATATCTTATAGTACTTTCCAAAGTACCCTTTATACGAAAAACCCTAAAATACGATTATACTTCCTTTAGCCACTAAACGAAACCTAAGGAAAACCTTCATAGTCGGTTGAAGTGTTAGGTAGAAGTTGGTTAGAACTTCTAAGGTTTTTGGAGCGGGTTGAGCGCACTGAGCAGGAGCTAAACCTTGCTCAGGATCGACATTTAAACTCTGATAATTTTGGGCTTATCGAGGTAAACACTTTGACCTTCTATTGTAATTGAAATTACATGTTGTTGGAATATATAGTTGAAGTATACTATATATAGAATTGAACATAGTCATGCGGCAATGTCTCATGACTTAAGCTAATTTAATAAGAAAATCGAATCAGAATTACATAGATCAGACATTACGGAGACTTGTGTAGCATTACCGTAGTAGAATTGTACACGCCCGTTAGACATGTTAACCCCTTGGTTGGCTTGGTAGCCGCCTAGATAGGTCAAGTACTACGTATGGCGTGATCTACTTGGCTTAAGGAGTAGCGGTTTGAAGTACTTGGAGCGTTTGCTATTAGTCGATACTGTCGCGAGGTATGTGAACCTCTTCCTATCTTTTCTAGCATGATATGTGTGAGCTATGTAGTACGGTGAGCGCATACGTGTTAATCAGATTTGGTTGTTTTAATACGAAGTGTTATAACGACTTTATGGGAAGTTGGTTATAACAGCTTCATGTAAGTAAGAAAATGTTTTGTGGTTTTTAAAAGACAACTGATTTGACTTATAACTGACTTAATGTGTGACCATAAAGAACTTGAAGTATTTCGAAAGATTAAGAATCCTTTTTTTTGAAAGAAGAGTAATACTTGGTTTTGAAAACATGTTGTTATACTAGCTTTATGGGAAGTTAGGTATAACGCCTTAAGGTGGTAAATGAATGGTTTATTAATTTCAAAAGTCAAGAGACTTGGTCTTAAAAGATAAGAGACTTGACTTGAATGAATTAATATGGATTTTGTGTGAAACCTCATTCGTGAGTAATGAGTACTTGGTTTTTAAAAGGAATAATGTTTTACTGATTTCGGAAATCAGAATGTGTATCGATAAACCATCGCATGCTAATAAAGGAAAATGCATTGAATAATTAAGTATTATTAAAACCAGAGAAACCTCCATCCGCATGAAGCTAAGATGAGACAAAATGATATTACATTTCCTAGATCATGGTCGCTTAATAAGATTGATTATAAACAAGAATAACCTACTCACATATAAGGCATATGTTTCTCAAATCGCTTAAAGAGAATTATGTTTTAAAGGATTAAGACTATGAACTATGAAATCTTTCAAAAGTGGGACTTGAGTAACTGAAACTAGGCAAACTGGAACTTTAGGAAAAAGGAATGTTATTACTTGACTTTAAAAGAATGTGGGTTGGTTTACTTAAAAATGTGGGTCACTCTATTCTTATACTACTGTATTGGGTGACTTATTGAAAAGGAATGGATCTTTTAAAAGGATTTAACGTATGTAGTACTTTAGGGTTAAAACCGCCTTGTCATAAAATGAAAGTACTTTAAGTTGTGTGTAACTTGCCTATGTTTGCGTATGATAGACTTGCTGTCCGAATGTATTTCCCGAATGTATTTCACTCGACTGGGCCCATCCGGAATGTATTTCACTCGACCTGGGCCCATCCGGAATGTATTTCACTCGACTACCGGCCCATCCGAATGTATTTCACTGACTAATGGCCCATCCGGAATGTATTTCACTCGACACGGCTCATCCGGAATGTATTTCACTCGACCACGGCTCATGGGATGAACCGGAATGTATCCCACGCTTCTATATGGGTCCATAAGATGGCCGAGACCGTTATACGTATCACATGATTTGTACGTGATCGCCGGCAAGGAAGGAGTTCCACGGGCATGAGGATGACTTCGAGGCGCGAGTCCCGACTTGACAAGATCGCTTTTATGTTGCGAATCGTAGTTTGGTTATCATACATGTCTCCCGCTTTATATAGACTATTATGATTTCATTTACGATTTTACGCTTTCACATACTTGGTACTGTTATCGACCTCCTCGGTGCGCTCACGCCGCAGTAAGGTACATCGATCGCCGATCCCCGCTTATAGGATCACATTTCACGTGTTGGGAAGCTCCGCTCCTTCGAGGCTTATCTTTGCATGTTACCCGAGTCCGTAGGTTCTTGTACATTCAGGGTACGACGGCCCCGCCCCGTCATAGTTGTTGTCACTTCTGCAGGTCCGTAGTAATCACAGGGGCAAAGTCCGTAAAAAGGATAACCGTCGGGTATTTATGTATATATACCAAGGCAAATCGCTTTGGTTGCTGCTTATTTATCATGTCTCTTAATTCATGTTCATGTGTTTATTTCCGCTGATTTTCTCTGATGTAGTATCACTAGGGTGCCCGGTAGGCACTACCACGCCCCGGTTCGGTCGTGACAAAGTGGTATCGTGAGCGCTTAGTCTCTGAAAGTGTCTACGCATCGTGTCTAGTAGAGTCTTGATTATCGGTGTGTTGTGCACCACATCTATAATCGTGAGGCCGCAGGACATGTAGGATTGGTTTCTATTCTTCTCATTCCGAGATCGTGCCTTAGAGTGTAGTGATAAGTCGGACCCTCCGACGATTCCTTTCCTTTACCGCTATGCCTCGCGTAAAACCTGTGCCCAGGGATGGGCAAGGCAATGGAGGAGCGCTAGTGAGATACAGAGGAGTACGAGGCGCAGTCTGGCCAAGACTGAGATTGTTCTTCGATACCGAGTTCGCGGCGCCGGGCACGGCAGAGTTTAGAGCAACAACGGCTGAGACTACAAGACTCGAGCCTCCACCCCACTGGAGCAGATGAGACGTACAAGGAGATGGCGAGCCATCGCTAGGTCGTGCCGATATGAGGATAGGCCGATGCAGCAGCTCAGCCCCAGAGCACCGTAGTTCACCCCGGCGAGCAGTTTGAGACTACGAGATTTTCTGAGATGTAACCCGCCAGAGTTTTACGGGTCGAGGCTCGAGGATGATCCGCAGGAGTTCATCCTAGCTACAACGATCATGAGTGATCAAGGCTTCGAGACCGAGTCGGTGGTCTTAGGTTCGCATCACCGCGTGATACCGCGATCGTGGTTTGATTCGCGAGCCGTCCTGGAGAGTATGTGCTTCCAGCAGTTGAACGAAGTTCTCGTGGCGCTTGCACATTTCTTACCTCCAGATGAGGAGGGCTCGCCGGCATGTGTTTTGACGCCAAGCAGGACGGGCGGACGGTTAGAGAGTATAATGTGGAGTTCGACTCATTGGCTCGATATGTCCCCGCTTTAGTGGCGACCATGGAGGATAGAGTGCACCGATATGTCACTGGGCTGGACGATTATCTGGCAGAGGCTTGTACGGGTGTAGCTCTTCAGCCGGGCATGGACATTGCCCGTATGCAGGCTTACGACCGGATGCGAGGCGAGGAGTCGACGGAATGACCGCGATCGCTGAAGAGGCCGTAACAGCAGGTCCTTTGGTAACTTTCGAGGCGCCTCAGCAGCAGACTAGTTATGTACCCCCGCCAGTACAGAGTGGTCCTCCGCAGTCTTCAGGACGTTCGAGTTATTCGGGAGCTGGTCAGAGCTCCAGGGCTTCTGGTTCACAGGTATACGTGAGTTCTAGCCAGCAGGATTCATGTCCCCCTCAGTGTGCACGATGTGGCAGGCGTCATCCCGGGGAATGTCGTCTTTTTACTGGTGCTTGTTTCACTCGGGCCGTGGCCATGTGACGAGATCGTGCTTATAGGAGGGTACCGCAGATGACGCAGCCTACCTGGATCGCGGCAGTTCATCGCTTTCATAGCGCACTGCAGGCAGCCTATGATTAGAGTGGAGCGGTAGCTTCAGGTATATCCTAAACCCTCTAGAGATTTGTATGCGTGATATGATGACCTTATATTTATGTGCTATGTACGAATAGCGTTGTGTTATTTGTGAGTTAGAAAACATGGTTAGTTGGAAGGATAAGTATGGGGGCATGGGAAGTGTGAACCTTAGAATATTTCATGTTGAGACCTTAGAGGTAAGGTCGTCTTAAAGGAGAGATTCTTACGGTTAGTCTTTGTTGAAATACTTGGTATGCGTAAAATGTATTGTGGGAAATTCATTGGGTTGTGTGAGGTGAAAGTGGTAGCTTTCATGACGCGAATTAGTAAGAATGTTGCAGGGCGAGGAACGAGAAAGTTGGCATGATTACGGGTCGGGTTGAGACCATTCGCGGTCAACCCGTGAGTCCGAATGTGGTGAGGTCAGTCCGAGGTGGTCCCGCCAGTGGTAGGGTCACGAGGATGCTAGGCCCAAGTTTAGATAACCATCGTAGAGTTGGTGGATACGCTCGACCGTAATCAGTTCGTGAAGGCCGAATGGCCTTAGAGGAAATCGAGGTTAGTAAGATGACCATGTTTGAGGTAGTGACTCCAAGGTTGGAAATGTAAGCGCTGACGAAGTGAGGTACGGATACTAGAAAGAGTTCGAGTGTTCGAGAAGGTACAACGAGATGGGGAGAAGTGAACGCGTGTGATCGCTTTCTTTGCGAAACGAAGGCGCGCGGAGTATATTTTAGACCTTGGTGGAACTTTTGTGATCATCGAGGTGGTTCCTCGCTGGCCTAGATTTAAGTATTTGCGCGCATGTGTTATTTCATGGCAGTGTGGCGCTGACGACTACCGGAGGAACTTTATCGTTATCCGCTTGAGAAGGAACATTCGGACGAATGTTTCGCGAGGAGAATGTTATACCCGTATTTCCAAAGTATGTACGTGAGGCGCACGATAAAATTTGAGCCTTAAAGATTTGGCAAATTGAAATTTGGGCACAAGTGCCAAAAGAGTCGCTTTCCGACTAAACGCTTCCACAGCTACGTAGGGAAAATTCCGGCTATGTCATTTATAATTTTACGGATTTTTCCGAGAGACGAAACATTTTGGATAAACGGAGGGTGACAAGTGTCACCTCACATCGGAAGGAAGTGGACGGCAAAGTGGACGAGAAAGGTGGCATGGTTAGGTAGGATATTTTGTGCAAGTTGCGTGGTAGATGGATAAGGTGCACACGGCTTGATCCTAGCCCTACACTTGCCTAACACTTGGCTTGATTCGCCATTGGTTGGCCTTTGCTTGACCTATAAATACCCTCTTAGTGATGAACTTTCTTCATCCAAAATCATTTGCTAAGTGTTAAAAATCCTCCCCTTTAGTGTTGAGTTCGCCCAACTCCCCTCTCTTGAGAGTCTCGCCGAGGCCTCCTCCCTCCCCTTTGTGGTGTATAGCCGTGGGTACCCCTAGCCTAGTTGTCTCGTATAAATACCCCCCTTTTGTGGTATAGAAATACTCTCCTAGTATTGTTATAATGCCCAAAATACTCTAGCCCATATACCTTATAGTACTTTCCAAAGTACCCTTTATACGAAAAACCCGGAAAAATACGATTATACTTCCTTTAGCCACTAAACGAAACCCTAAGGAAAACCTTCATAGTCGGTTGAAGTGTTAGGTAGAAGTTGGTTAGAACTTCTAAGGGTTTTTTGGAGCGGGTTGGAGCGCACGGAGTAGGAGCTAAACCTTGCTCAGGATCGACATTTAAACTCGGATAATTTTGGGCTTATCGAGGTAAACACTCTTGACCTTCTATTGTAATTGGAAATTACATGTTGTTGGAATATATAGTTGAAGTATACTATATATAGAATTGAACATAGTCATGCAAATGTCTTGCGACTTAAGCCCGAATTTAATAAGAAAACCGAATCAGAATTACATAGATCAGACATGAGACTTGTGTAGCATTACTGGGTAGTAGAATTGTACACGTCCTGTTAGACATGTTGACCCCCCCAGGGTGGGCTTGGTAGCCGGCCTAGATAGAGGAGGAGATTTACGCTGCCATGTGGGGAGGTGTTACCGAATTTTCGTAGAATATTCTACATCGAGATCTAGGACGCACAGGCTCCTCGTGGCCTCTATAGGTCAAGTACTACGATGGCGTGATCTACTTGGCTTAAGGAGTAGCCGGCGGTTTGAAGTACTTGGAGCGTTTTGCTATTAGTCGATACTCGTCGCGAGGTATGTGAACCTCTTCCTATCTTTTCTAGCATGATATGTGTGAGCTATGTAGTATGGTAGACGTACGTGTTAATCAGATTCGGTTGTTTTAAAACAGGAAGTGTTATAACGACTTTATGGGAAGTTGATTATAACAACTTCATGTAAGTAAGAAAATGTTTTGTGGTTTTTAAAAGACAACTGATTTGACTTATAACTGACTTAATGTGTGACCATAAAGAACTTGAAGTATTTCGAAAGATTAAGAATCTTTTTTTTTTAAAGAAGAGTAATCCTTGGTTTTGAAAACATAAGTGTTATACTAGCTTTATGGAAAGTTAGGTATAACGTCTTAAGGGTGGTAAAATGAATGGTTTATTAATTTCAAAAGTCAAGAGACTTGGTCTTAAAAGATAAGAGACTTGACTTGAATGAATTAATATGGATTTTGTGTGAAACCTCATTCGTGAGTAATGAGTACTTGGTTTTTAAAAGGAATAATGTTTTACTGATTTCGGAAATCAGAATGTGTATCGATAAACCATCGGCGTTAATAAAGGAAAATGCATTGAATAATTAAGTATTATTAAAACCAAGAGAAACCTCCATCCGCATGAAGCTAAGATGAGACAAAATGATATTACATTTCCTAGATCATGGCTGCTTAATAAGATTGATTATAAACAAGAATAACCTACTCACATATAAGGCATATGTTTCTCAAATCGTTTAAAAGAGAATTATGTTTTAAAGGATTAAGACTATGAACTATGAAATCTTTCAAAAGTGGGACTTGAGTAACTGAAACTAGGCAAACTGGAACTTTAGGAAAAAGGAATGTTATTACTTGACTTTAAAAGAATGTGGGTTGGTTTACTTAAAAATGTGGGTCACTCTATTCTTATACTACGGGTATTGGGTGACTTATTGAAAAAGGAATGGATCTTTTAAAAGGTTTTGACGTATGTAGTACTTTAGGGTTAAAACCCGTGCCTTGTCATAAAATGAAAGTACTTTAAGTTGTGTGTAACTTGCCTATGTTTGCGTATGATAGACTTGCTGTCCGGGAATGTATTTCACTCGACTACCGGTCCATCCGGGAATGTATTTCACTCGACTACCGGTCCATCCGGGAATGTATTTCACTCGACTACCGGTCCATCCGGGAATGTATTTCACTCGACTACCGGTCCATCCGGGAATGTATTTCACTCGACTACGGCCCATCCGGAATGTATTTCACTCGACCACGGCCCATCCGGAATGTATTTCACTCGACCACGGCCCATCCGAATGTATTTCACTCGACCACGGCTCATCCGGAATGTATTTCACTCGATCACGGCTCACGGGACGAACCGAACGATCCCACACGCTTTCTATCGGGTCCATAAGACGGGCCGAGACCGTTATACGTATCACATGATTTGTACTTAGACTACCGGCAGTGAGGAAGGAGTTCCACGCATGAAGGATGACTTTGAGGCGCGAGTCCCGACTGACAAGATCGCTTTTATGTTGGAATCGTAGTTTGGTTATCATACCGCTCTCGCTTTATATAGACTATTATGATTTCATTTATAGTATTTACGCTTTCACATACTGGTACTGTTGTGATCGACTCCTTCGTGGCCGCTCATGCCGCAGTAGAGGTACATCGACCGCCGATCCCCGCTTATAGGATCACATTTCAGCATTTGGAAGCTCCGTTCCTTCGAGGCTTATCTTTGGTATGTTACCCCGAGTCCAGAGGTTCTTGTACATTCGTGGGTATGGCGGCCCCGTCGCCAAAGTTGTTGTCACTTCTAGAGGTTTGTAGTACCGTGGCGTAGTCCGTAAAAAGGATAATCGTCGTATTTATGTATATATACCGAAGGCAACCGCTTTGGTTGGCCTGCTTATTTATCATGTCTCTTAATTCATGTTCATGTTTTTATTTCCGCTAATTTTCTCGATGTTGTATCACTAGGTGCCCGGGTAGGTACACCACGCCCGGTTCGGTCGTGACAGGCGCGATCTACTTGACTTAAGGAGTAGCCGACGGTTGGAAGTACTTGGAGCGTTTTGCTATTAGTCGATACTCGTCGCGAGGTATGTGAACCTCTTCCTATCTCTTCTAGCATGATATGTGTAACAATGTAGACGGTGAGACGATATGTGTTAAATGTATTTGATTGTCTAAACATAAAGTGTTATAACGACTTTATGGGAAGTTGTTATAATGACTTTATGTAGGTAAGAAAATACTTGTGGTTTTTAAAAGGTAACTGATTTGAACTATAACTGGTTGGTTATGTGATAATAAAGAACTTGAAGTATTTCAAAAGATTTTTGAATCATCTTGAAAGAAGTAATACTTGGTTTTGAAAACTTAAGAGTTATACTAGCTTTATGGGAAGTTAGGTATAACGGCTTAAGAATGTTTTATCGATTTCAAAATCGAATGTATCGACAAACAATCGCAGCGTTAATAAAAGGAAATGTTTTGACAGATTAAGTATTATTAAAACTAAAGAGAAACTTCCATTTGCATAGAAGCTAAGATGAGACAAAATGATATTTCCTAGATCACGGTGTAATAAGGTTGTTATAAACAAGAATATCCTACTCACATATAAGGCTTATGTTTCTCAGATGGTTTAAAAGAGAATTATATTCTTAAATGAATAAGACTATGAACTACGAAACCTTTCTAAAATAAGAAACGTGAACATTTGAAATTAGGCAAACTTGGACGTTTGGAAAATAATGTTGTTACTTGATTTTACAAAGGTAAGTGTTTTGATTTACTTCAAAAGATAATCACTCTATTTTCATATACTACGGGTATTGTGTGGTTTTTGTGAAAGCAATGTATCTTTTAAAGAGTTAATGCATGAAGTACTTTGGGGATAAAAACCCGAACTTGCTGACATATAGTAGAAAGTACCTTGTGTGTATAACTTGATTTGTGTTGGTTTGTGATAGCCTTGTAATACTTTCTTGTTGATTGATAAGTAAACATGCTAGGATGCTACGTGTGTTAGTATCTTGTGATGTTTGTGTGAAGGGGTTTTCCTTGTTTTGCTTGTGTTGTTTAAACGATAAGTTATGTTAGTATTATTCATCACTCATCTCGAGATGATTCCGGGTTGCGCCTCCACGCGGGTAGACTCAGCGTCGATGGACCTATGATTCGAGAATACCTTACGCGGTCTCAGATGGCTATGCGCGAATCGCGGGAGTTCCGTGTTAGTATGCGGCCTTTGTGGTCATGCGTCTATGTGGCCACGCGGACGGCGAGTCCAGACGCCGCCGGGAGTAGCTACCCTCGACGCGGGAATACCTCACGCGGGCCATCGAGTGGCCCACGCGAGCTACGGAAGTTCGTGGCTAGACGCGCACATTAGATATCTGGCGAGTGGCGGCTTTGATCATGTGACGGTCTAGACAGATCTCATGATACAATTTATGACCTTGTTTGTACTGTGGGTGTTAGTAGTCGGCTATGCCTTCGTACTTACCCCGTACGGTTTTATGATGACACAGGTGGGACCTGGTGTTCATGTGTACTTCTTGATATGATTATATCATAGACTGCCGGCAGTGAAGAAGGTATTCCACGGGCCTGATGGATGTATTGGGCGTGAGACCGATTGTTAAATGTGAGTGAGGACTTAAGGGCGGGAGTCCCGACTTGACATGATCGCTATTTATCAGGAATCGTAGTTTGGTTGTCATACATGTCTCCCGCTTTATATAGACTACTATGATTTCATTTACGATTTTCGCCATTTACTCGGTAATGGTAATCGACCTTTCGGGGGCTGCGTTCATGCCGCAGGTGGTACACCGCCGTTGATCCTCGCCTAGTGGTCACGTCAGCGTTTGGGAAGCTCCGTTCCTCCGAGGCTTATTCGTATAGTCCTCGTTGTTGTAGGTGCTACATTCAGGGTATGACGGCCCCGCCCGCCGCTGTTGTCATATCATTCTTAGAGGTCCAGAGTAATGCGTATGGGCAGAGTGGTGGAAAGGGATGTAACTGTTCAAAATTGTTATTTATATATACTGACGGTAACCGTTTTTGGTTAGCCTGTCTTCTTATTTCACTGTCTTATTACATTGGTTTCATGTATTGTCTTTATGTTCCGCTGATTACTCTGAGGTTGTATCACTAGGGTGCCCGGGGTAAGGCACCAGTCACGGGCCCCGGAACGGGTCGTGACACACTTATTCAAAAAGATTTGTGGGATTCGCGACAAATTCTTTTCTATCTTTGGTAGCCATGGTGATGCTATTGACGGCTTTACAAAATGTTGTGCCAACGGTATATTTGATTCAAGCCTCGTGTATGATATCTCATGACTCGCAAGCTAAAAATCCTTGGATGTCACAAATTTGGAAAGGCTTCATTCCTCCCAAATTCTCTTTTACTATGTGGCTGATTTGCAGAAAGCGGTTAGCTTCAAAGGATACTTTATCATTTCTCAACTTGGAGGATAAATCTTGCGGGTTCTGCAAGCAAGCTGATGAAACAAGGGAACACCTCTTCTTTGCCTGCCCCTATACACACATGATTTGGAAGAGCATAAAAGATTGGTTGGGTATTAGAAGAGAGATGTCAACTATTGAAAGCTCCCTTAAATGGATTAAGAAAGAACACCGCGGGACAAGCATCCGAGCCAAAGCTATTTTGCTTACTTTTTGCATAATGGTTTATGAGATTTGGAGGGCAAGAAACACAATGCTCTTTGAAGGCACAAGCTTTCCGGCAGAAGTGGTCATTGCAAGAATCAAAACAACATCTTATAGAGTTCTCTATGATTTTATCCCCTCTTGTAATGGCACCTTTTGAGTGACCACCCATCCCCTCTATCACTTCTTCTTTGCATTACGTTGAGGCTTGAGATACCTCAATGATTGATTGTAGCCACTTTCTTTTTCGTTATTAGTAATAATATTTGCATTTACCTAAAAAAAATGAGTGAGGTTTTACAACTTTTTAACATAATTCAAGTCCTTAATATTTCATAACAAGTCACTTAAATTTGGAATCAAGTCAAGGACACAAAAGGAAAATCAACTTCCTTAAACACACGCATGCCTACCGCACTAAATATATTTCACAAATATCATGCTAGAAAGGATAGGAAGAGGTTCACATACCTCGCGATGATTATCGACAATTAGCAAAACGCTCCACAGTACTATAATCCTACTAGCCTTTTCCACCCTTCAAGTAGAATACGCTAGTCGTAGTACTTCAACCTATAATGGCCATAAAATATTTATTAACTTCTAGCTCTCGTTGAACAATTCTAAGTACCGTGTTCCTTATTCTACGGAAAATTCGCAAAGACCTCCCCACCCCGCAACCACATAAATCTCCTCTCTAACGAGGCCCGCTACCAAACCAACAATCCTGCATGGGTTACACGTCTAACCGGACATGTAAAATTCTACACCACAATAATACTACAAGTTCATCAGAATACAGTCCTATGTAAATACAGTTCAATTCTTAACCATATTCATTCTACATATAGTATACTCAACTATACATTACTACCATATGTAATATCCAATTACAATAGGGGGACAAATATCATTACCTCGATAAGCCCAAATTATCCAAGATTAAAAGTCGATCCTGAGAAACGTTTAGCTCCAAATACTTACGCTCCAACCCGCGCCAAGCAACTCTTAGAAGTTTCTAAACAACTCCTCTTAACACTTCAACTCCAAAAAGTGAAGAGCACTTAGGCTTTACATGTGGCAACTCTCGGTCAAGGCGAGGTTCTTAGGCTCGGGGTGTGAAATCTTTTCTAACTATTGGTTAATAATCTTCCTAATGCACTAAAGGAGAACACTTAAAACTTTAAGAATTTTTGGACAATTTTTGCTCAAGAATCAAGGCCAAAGCCGAGAACTACAAAGGAAAGGGAGGTAGTATTTTGCCTTGGAAATTATCTAAGTGTGGATGAAGAAGTCTTGAACTAAGGGGGTATATATAGGCCAATCAATGGCCAAGATCAAAGCAAGTGTGAGGTCTAGATTTGGCCATGTGTGTGTGGGTCCCACTTATCTATCTACTACACAAATATCTTCAAGACTTTTGACCAAATGTTTTTGGCCTTTAACATGTAAAAAACGTGCCAAACAATGCCACAATTTTCGTCCACCAAACCGTCCACTTGAGGGTGGCACATGTCGCCCTCCTAGTGGTCCAAAATATTTCATCTTCCGAAAAATAATATCCGTAATGCCAAAAATCCGAAAATAAAGTGGGCCTCACAAACCGTAAATTCCTCCCGTGGGCCCCACGTGACCAATTCCGGAAAATAAAATACCATAGTTCTAAAATATTCCAAAAAGTCCGAATACCAAATCTGGGAATCCAATTCCCTTTAACGAACCTTTTTCCTTCACAAAAATGTAAACTTTTCCGTAAAAATCACATCTTTCTTCCTTTCCAATTTTAATGTCGATTTCTCGAACGCACGCCCTCGTATACATACTGAACTACGGTGTAACAAAGAGCTCCCCGGCGGGTCGATAAAAGGTACCCAATATGGAACGAAAAATAAGGTACAAGAATAAATCATAATCGCATAAAAGAATGACATGGCAAGTATAAAGAAAGGGTAAATACCGGATCCTACCGTGTCATTTCCATCTCGTGAACTTCATCGCACCTTATTATCTTTTCCCATTTTTCCATAAGAGTATAGTCAAATTCTTACGACATACTTAAGAAAACTCATCAAGTTCATAAACATATAACTTACGATTCTTGCATAACTTAATTCGCCCCTTTACGAGGAACGCCTATACCGCTTACCAACTGGGACGCGATAGAGTCACATAAGTCTGCCCATAAAGGTATACTGCCCGGCCCAATCTGGGACGCGATAAAATCACATAAGTCTGCCCATAAAGGTATACTGCATAAAAATAGGAGGCTCATGATCAAAACAGGGTCCATCGCCCGTAGTATCGATAAGCAATCCTACTACTGGGACTATTTCACCCGCATAAGTCTTGTGGACCCGCATGAGGTATTCCTCGCATAGGTTGTACCCGCACGCATGGGACTATTTCACCCGCATAAGCCCATAAGGACTCGCATGAGGTATTCCTCGCATCATGGGTAGCAAATCCACGGAAACAGGTGGTATAACGTCTTGGGGGTTTACCCCTCATTTATACTCTTACCCCGGCAGTGGTATAACGCCTTGGGGTTTACCCTCATTTATACTCTTACCCTGGAGAAGGTGGTATAACGTCTTGGGGGTTTACCCCTCATTTATACTCTTACCCTAACTCAACCGGCCATCATACATAACATAAGCCCTACCGGCTTATCATACATAACATAAGCACTACCGACTTATCATACATGACATAAGCACTACCGACTTATCATACATTACATAAGCACCACCGGCTTATCATACATTACATAAGCAAGTTAAGAAATCCCCTAACTTCTTATTAGCTTGTTCATATACACTCTCATTTTTGTTTACTTAAAGGCACTAAGATGTCATTATAAAATCCGGGAATTTTAACCCAACGTACTACGTGCCTCTACTCCTTTAAAATGATTCTCTTTCAAATAAAACTTCCAAGATACTAATAACCGTAGTATCAAGTCATATCTACTTTTCAAGACAAGTCACAATACCTTTTAGAAATACATTTATAGACTTCTAAATCAAGTGACTTCTTTCTTTAAAACCTTAAGCAATTGGTACCTTTAAAACAATTTGCCCTTCTTTATTTCAAATCATTTCTTTGCTTACATTACTGAAGAAAACCATTCTTTTAATCTTCCATAAAGTTGTTATAACCAACTTCCCGTAAAGCCGTTATAACTCTTTATGTCTTAGACAAATTCATTCCTTTTATAACCAAGAGACTTATAATTTCAATTCAAATCACATAGCTTTCAAAATACTTCAAGTCTCTTAACTTTTAAGAAAACAACTTTCTTAACTTTAGAATGGCAAGAAATCAACACTTTCCAAATCAAGTATTCTATACTTTTAAATCAATTCATTTCTTCCTTTAAGAATCAAGTCCCATAACTTGAAAAATAAAGTCCCTTAACCTTTTAAAAATGTGAGGTTCATAGTCTTAAAACTTCATACGTAAATTCTTATAAATTAAGTAACATATACCTTGGTGCGTTGTGAATAAGTTATACTTATTTATAACGATCTTAATCGAGTAGCCATGATCTAGAAAATGTAATACAATTTTGTCTTATCTTAGCTTCTATGCAGATGGAGAATTCTACTCATTTTAACTTAATTGATTGTCATTACATTTTCCTTTATTAACGCTGCAGTTGCTTGTTCGATTCTTATTCTCATATGTGTCGTAACTTAGCCAAGTCAACTTGGCTCCAAATACCTCCTAACGACTCTTACCAACATCCCCCATAAGACTTGGTAAGAACTTAGGATAACTTAGACATAACCTTTTCGTAGAGTAAATCAACACACATACCTCTTAACTTCTAAGAGTAGAAGGAATCATGAAATAGTACTACATGTATATTCCATACATAGAATCATGTCAAAAGAAGGAAGAGTTTCACATACCTCGCGACGATTATCGACAAATAGCAAAATGCTCCAAAGTACTTCAACCTTGATAGCTATTCCATCCTTCAAGTAGAATACGCTATACTTAGTACTTCAACCTATAATGGCCATAATACGTCCATTAACCTCTAGCTTCAAACGTAGAATATTCTAAGTGCAAAGTCACTAAATTCTACGGAAAATCTGGACAAAGACTTCCTTTGTTTCTACATACTTTGCCACCTTTTTCAAGGCCGAATTCAATAACCAAACACGCCACATTTAAGGCTCAATACAACAACCAATCAAAGGGGATTACACGCCTTACAATACGTGTAAAATTCCGCCCCACAATTAATACCAACTAAGTCCTTAATCAAGGCCATTCTCGGCTAACTTATTCCATAACACAAAGTCCTTTCCAATTCTTTTTCAATCCAACTTCTTAGGTCTAACATGTTATATAGTCAAAAACAACTTAGCAATTATAACCACCTTAATCAATTCTTTAGATAACATGCGACGACTAAACTAGTAACTAAGTTGAATTACAATCTTAAAGGCTAAATCATGCAACTTTTCGGATTCCATCCAAATATTACATAACACATATCATTCTTCATAATATAATCCACATGATCATTTCTAACTACTACAACATGAAATCATGAATTTTAATAGCAAGACGGAGATTATTACCTCCTTAAGCTCAAAATGATCCAAAACCCTAAGTCGATCCTTAGCAACTCCAACTCCTTTTCTTGACGTTCCAATCCGCAATTTGCAACCCTTATAAGCTTGTGAAAAACTCCTCTTCTATTTCCAACTTCAAAGTTGAAGAACACCTTGGGTTTCCGCCTTGCGACTAACGTAAAAATGCGGTTTTTCCGGGATCTTTCTATTGAGATATCCTTACAATACCCTTAGGGACCTTAGGTTAAAGTCTTGTGAATAATGGACAACAATTAAATTTTTTTTTGTGTGGGAGATGCCTCAAAGCCGAGAGCTTCCTAAAAGAACACACAAGTTCTTGGCTAATTTTTCTAAGTGTGGGATGTCTTGCTACTAGTAGTAGTAGTAGTAGTATATATAAATAAATCAAAGGCTAGGATAAATCCAAATGGAAGGCTAGGATGTGGTCAATATTATCAAGCTCTCTTGACTTTGCATTAGTAAATAAAAACAAGCCAAAGTCTAGCAAGACTTGCTCAACTACCCAACGGTCCAAGACCATTGTGTGTGCCACGTGTCGCCATCCCATTCGCCTATAAAATTCCATAACCCTCGTGGGTCCCACAAAACGTAAAATTCCTCGGGTGGGCCCCACGTGACCAATCCGTAAAAATAAATTTCCATAATGTTAATAAGTTCCATACTCTTCAAATAATGCATTTTGAGAATCTAATTCTCACCAACGAATATTTCTCCTTTCCGACGTTCGGAAGATTTTCCGTCGGAAAAACAATTCTTCCTTTCGTACCAATTTCAAGTCTTGTGTTCCTTACTTACATTCTCTTAAACATGTCCTTGAATTACGGGGTGTAACATTCTTCCCCCCTTAGAAACATTCGTCCCCGAATGTTCTTTCGGAGTCCAATCTAATTAGATAGCGACATAGTCTCCTTTTACTACACCCTTCATACAACATATGCCACCCATGGCCACATAACAATACTTATACTAAGTTGTCAACCTTGGAAATAACGAAGCCAACTAGTCCATACTCATAATGACCTCAAAGTCTGTCGTAATCATCTCTACTAGGTCTACTAGGGTCTGACGATCGACCACCACCGGCAAATCTCATATACCCGCCACTACCACCCCAAACACTCACCGTGTAGCTACCTTGAAAGGTCCTTACGGATTCAGGCTCTATTCCTTTACACTTGGTTGCTATCCTTCTTACTGTTCGCACTCTTTCCGTACTTTCAACTCATACAAGCATACATACATAACCCCATACCGATTCTCGCCCCAATCTTTTGAGTCACTTTAAATAACCTAAGGCCATTTCCGCTCACAACCTGGTTCGGTGGAAACGCGTCCACGAACCCGTGAAACAATTAACTAGACTTGGGCCTTGCACCCTCGTGACATCGCCACGTAGCGGAACTACTACCAACTGATCCCACTCCATTTCAGGCTATGGGGCGACCCGCAATAGGTCCTCACCCCGTCCCACCGTCGCACTTAACTCTTATTCTTGGTCTATAATAAATCTTTCTACCCGAGAAGACCTTGTACATCTAAGGTCTCAGCGGTCATCAATATTCTTAGGCTCACAATTTCCATGCTCCAAGCCTACCTTTGTCACGACCCGTTCTGGGGCCCGTGACTGGTGCCTTACCCGGGCACCCAAGTAGTCATACATCAGAGTAATCAGCGGAATATAAAAACAAGACATGAAACAATTGTAAATGAGACACGCTTTATCTCGAGAAAAGTCGCTTTCATATATATATATAAACAAGTCCGCGCTTACATCCCAACTGCATAATAGGGCTGCTGCACTTAAGAAAGTGAATAACTATGGCGGACAGGCCCCGCCATACCTGAAGGTACATATATCTAATACACCAGGGAGAACCATACCAAAAGTCGAGCCTCCGAGAAGATGGAGCTCCGACACCAAAGCAAAAGATCCTAAGGATGCGGATCTAGCACTCGCTTTCTCGCGGCATGAACGCACTTCTCAAGGAGGTCAAGACAATGTACCAAGTATGTGAAATCAGAAAGTACTTAAATGAAATCATATCTTTTAAAACCAATTTTACAAATATGTACATTTAAACAACCAATGTAACCGCATAGTGCCACATCACAAACAAGAGTAATAATAGGTAAATCAGAATGTGTCTTTTCTAGGCCGCGAATGATCGATGCAAGGCCAATCGCCCATAGTATCATTATGCATGCCTAATCCTCGACTCCAGAGTCCGTGATAGGCCACCTAGGCCCGCATGAGGTAATCTCCGCATCGAGGGTAGCTACTCCTCGGCATCGTCCTGGACTATCGTAGTCCGCATGGCCACATAGACCGCATGAGGTATTCCCCCGCACACTAACCTGGAACTCGTAGCCCGCATAGGTCCTCGACCCGCATGAGGTATCCTCGTGACGGGGCGCTTAACCCCCGGTATAACATGTCAAGAGGTGAGTGGTATACTACTAACATAACAGCTTATCGTTAAACAACATAAGCACAATAAGAATAACCTCTTTATACAAACGTCACAAGACACTAACACACATAGCATCATAATATGTCTACTCATCAAACCATCTTATTATACTTTCCAGAAATCAATACCAGTCCTTCATAAACACATAAGTAAACTGTTCCTTTTATCTTTCTTAAGTCGTTATACCTAACTTCCCATAAAGCTAGTATAACTCTTAAGCTTTTTGTTTAAAAACAAGTATTTCTCTTCTTTCAAAAATGATTCATAATTCTTTTGAAATACTTCAAGATTCTTATTATTTAGACTTAAGTCAAAAGACGTCAAGTAAAACCATGTTCAGTTAACACACGTACGTCTACCGTACTATATATATACTTTAAAATATCATGCTCATGAGGATAGGAAGAATCACATACCTTCTCGGCGAAATCCACCTGCCAAGTCGAATATGTCGCGCGCAGAGTATCAACCTATAACAGTCAAATACGTCTATCAACGTCTAGACTACTCTGTAGGATAATCTAAGCAGAGGGTTCTCTATTCTACGGAAAATCGGGCAGCACTTCCCTACCCGTTAAACTACACAAGTCTACTGTAAATACAGTCCTATGTAAGTACAGTTCAATCTTCTTTAATATTCTTCTGATGAACTACAGTTCAATTCTCTTCTGTAATACCCTTCTATGTAATTACCGTTCAATTCTCTTCTGTAATACCCTTCTATGTAATTACCGTTCAATTCTCTTCTTTAATATCCTTCTATGTATTTTATACTTATTTCTATACTTCTACATTATGTATTTTCCAATTACAATAGAAGGATAAGATTATTATTTACCTCGATAAGCCCAAAATTATCCAAGATATAAGTCGATCCTGAGAGAGGTTTAGCTCATAATCTGAACGCTCCAATCCGCTCCAAGAAACCCTTAGAAGTCTCTACACAACTTCTACTTACTACTTCAACCAACTATGAAGATTTCCCCAGGGTTTCGTTTAGTGACTAATGGATATAAGATAGTATTTATGGGCTTTTAGTATAGAGGTGACTTTGGAATACTACAAGATATACGGCTAGTATATTGGGAATAGTAACAATACTTTGGAGAGTATTTTCTACCAAGAGGGGGCTTTGCCGAGACAACTAGGAAGGGGGAAGGGGTGTTTCTTAGTTCTTCTCAAGAGGGGAGAAAGGGCTTGGACGAAAGCTCACTTAGGGGAGAAGGGAGTTTTTAAGACTTGGAAAGTATTTTTGGATGAAGAAGTCTTCAACTCAAGGGGGGTATTTATAGGGCTTTCAAGGGCCATGATTAAGGCAAGTGGAGGGCAAGTGGAGGGTGTAGATTTGCACATGTGCACCCTACCATCTACTCCACAAATCACTCACCAACATTGACCCATGGTATAGGCCACGTAATCGTGCAAGATAGCCCACAAGTTGCCGCCCACTTGAGGTGACAAGTGTCGCCTCTCGTTGGTCCAAAATATTTCATCTCTCGAAAAATCCGCAAAAATATTAATGTTGCAACCGTATTTTCCTACGCAGTTTGGAAAACGTTGTCGGAAAACAATTCTTTTCAGGCACAAATTTTCGTCCCTTATGCCTACTTAAGGCTTGAACTTAGACGTCGTCCTCACATACATACTCTGGAAATACGGGGTATAACATTCTCCCCTCCTTAGAAACATTCATCCCGAATGTTCCTTCCCAAGACAGATAACGATAAAGTTCCTTATAACTTAAACAGTTTGCAAATGCCACACATGGCCACAATACAACACTTAAGAAAATATGTCAATGAAAATCTACAAGTAGGAAAGTGAGTGTTATACCCCGTATTTCCAGAGTATGTACGTGAGGGCGTACGTATAAAAGTTTAAGCCTTAAAGTAGGCAAGGGCCGAAAATTTTGTTCACAACTACCAAAAAGAATCGTTTTCCGACGAAACGTTTTCCAAACTTTGCGAAGGGAAAATTCCGGCTATGTCATTTATTATTTTTGCGGATTTTTCCAAGAGAGGAAATATTTTGGACCAACGGGAGGGTGACACTTGTCACCCTCAATGGACGGCAACATGGGCTTAGCTTGGACGATTTTCTTGGCTTTTCTTTAGTCAAGGTTAGGTAGGATATTTTGTGTAGTAGTTGGATAAGGGCACATGGATGAATCCTCACCCTACACTTGCATGGCACTTGGCTTCATCTTGGCTATTGGTTGGCCATTGGTTGGCCTATAAATACTCCCCTAACTTGAAGGTTTTCTTCATCCACAAAATGTTTTCTAAGTCTTGAAATCCCTTTTCCCCTCAGAGATTTAGCCGAGAGCACCCTTCTCCCCTTCCTAGTTGTAGCCGAAACCCCCCCCCCCTTGGTTGAGAAATACTTCTCCAAGTATTGTTATAATGCCAAAAATACTCTAGCCCAAAACCTTTGTAGTATTTCCAAGTACCCTCTATACGAAAAGCCCGGAAAATACTACTATACTTTCCTTTAGCCAAAAAAAAAACGAAACCCTTTGGAAAAATCTTCATAAGTAGTTGAAGTATTAAGTAGAAGTTGGGTAGAACTTCTAAGGGTTTCTTGGAGCGAATCGAGCACTCGGAGTAGAGCTAAACGTTGCTCAGATCGACATTAACTTGGATAATTTTGGGCTTATCGAGGTAAATACTCTGTCCTTCTATCAGAATTGGATATTACATGTAAGAATAGTTAAGACTTGAGTATAAGATACTTAGAAGGATATTAAAAGAATAGAATTGAACCGTTATCACAAAGAAGGGTATAAAAGAAGAATAATTGAATCATTTACATGTGTATTTACAGAGACTTGAGTAGCTTGGCGGGTAGGGAAGTGCTGCCCAATTTTCCGTAGAATAGAGAACCTCCGCTTAGAATCACATGAATAGTCTAGACGTTGATAGACGTATTTGACTGTTATAGGTTGATTCTCTGCGCGCGACATATTCGACTTGGCAGGCGGATTTCGCCGAGAAGGTATGTGATTCTTCCTATACTCTTGAGCATGATATTTTTAAAAGAATATATATATATAGTACGGTAGACGTACGTGTGTTAACTGAACGTAGTTGTACGGCAATGTCTTTTGACTTAAGCCTGAATAATAAGAATCTTGAAGTACTCCAAAGAATTAAGAAACCTTTTTTGAAAGAAGAGTAATGCTTGGTTTTAAAAGCTTAAGAGTTATACTAGCTTTATGGGAAGTTAGGTATAACGACTTAAGAGAGATAAAAAGAATGGTTTATTAATTTTTGAAGTTAAGAGACTTGATCTTAAAAGATAAGAGACTTAACTTAAATGAATTAATATGAATTTTGTGTGAAACCTCATTCGTGAGTAATGAGTACTTGGTTTTTAAAAGAAATAATGTTTTACTGATTTCGAAAATCAGAATGAGTATCGACAAACCACTGCAGCGTTAATAAAGGGAAATGTTTTGACTAATTAAGTATTATTAAAACCAGTAGAAACCTCCATCTGCATAGAAGCTAAGATGAGACAAAATGATATTACATTTCCTAGATCATGGCTGCTTTAATAAGGTTGATTATAAACAAGAATAACCTACTCACATATAAGGCATATGTTTCTCAAATTGTTTAAAAGAGAATTATATTCTTAAGTGATTAAGACTATGAACTACGAAACCTTTCTAAAATAAGAGACTTAAGTACTTGAAATTAGGCAAACTTGAACTTAGGAAAAGAATGTCATTACTTGACGTTGAAAAGGAAAGTGTTTGGGTTTACCTAAAAATGTGAGTCACTCTATTACTACTGCATCGGTGACCTTTAAAAAGAAATGGACCTCTTAAAGAATTAATGTATGTAGTACTTTGGAGTTAGAACTTGGTTTTGTTAACGTAAACATTAAAGTACCTTCGTGTGGTTAGCTTGTCTATGTTTCCGGGTAATAGCCTTGTGATACCTTCCGCCGGTTTGATCAGTGCCCATGTTAGTATACTACGTGTCTTAGTGTCTTGTGATGTTATTCTTGGTGTGCTTACGTTGTTAAACGTTAAGCGTTATCGTTATTATATCACATACCCTTGACTTGTTATACCGGTGGCTCACACCCTTGACGCGGTCTATATGGCCTATGCATGCGTGACTATGCGGAGCAGGCGTATGCTCGATTGATCATTCGGTGTATTAGCCCGACGCGGGGATGCCCTATGCGGTCCGTGTGACTACGCGGTCTATTGAGACTACGCGATCGCGAGTCCGCGAGGTACCGGGTCAGCTACCCCGACGCGAGGAATACCTCACGCGGTCTATGTGTGACCTATGCGATCGCGGAGTCCGTGGTTAGGCATGCATAATGATACTATGGGCGATTGGCCTTGCTTCGATCATTCGCGCCTAGGAAAGACACTGCATGCTTACCTATTATTGCTCTTGTTTGTGATATGGAACTATGTGCAAATTGAACTAATTGTATTTGCAAATGGTTTTAAATACTTTGATTTCATTTAAAGTACTTTACGCTTTCACATACTTGGTACTGTTAGATCGACCTCCTTCGGGGCTGCTCACGCCGCAGTAGAGGTACTCCTCCGTTGATCCTCGCTCTTAGGATCACCGTTTCAGCGTTGAAAGCTCCGCTTTCTCCCGAGGCTTAGCATTTTGGTATGGTCCCCGTTGTAGGTATTTGCATTCAGGGTATGGCGGGCCCGCCCCGCTATTGTTGTTATAAACTCTTAGAGGTCTGTAGTCCTGTTGTAAAGTTGGGATGTAACTGTTCATTTTGGGTATTTATATATATGCCGAAAGGCAACTTTTCCCCAGAAACTGTGTCTCATTTATATTGTTCATGTCTTGTTTTATATTCCGCTGATATCTCTGATGTATGACTACTTGGGTGTCCGGGTAAGGCACCACGGGCCCCGGGACGGGTCGTGACAAAAGTAGTATCAGAGCAGTTAATCCTCGGAAAGTGTCTACATACCGTATCTAGTAGAGTCTTGATTATCGGTATGTTGTGCACCATACCAATAATCAGGAGGCTATAGGATATTTAGGATTGGTTTCTATTCTTCTCACTCTGAGATCGTGCTTTAGAGTCGGTTATAAATCGACCTCTAACGTATTCCTTTCCTTTACCGCTATGCCTCCGCGCAAGGCAACCCGCCCAGATGGAAAGGCAATGAGGAGCCGCGAGTAGAGTATGAGGGTTACGAGGCACAGCCCAATCATCACCTGGGAGTGCTTATTCGGGAGTTCGCGACGCCACCAAATTTCAAAGAGTTTAACACGCAGCAATAGCCTCATCATGCCATGATGTATGAGCCTTCAGTTCCACGACAGGGAACAGAGAGTATGGATTGCAAAGAGACGACCCTGTTACGAGCTATGGATATAGCAATCAGAGAACATATTATGTACCGATTTATCACGGGTCTTGATGACTATCTAAGAGAGGGTTGTGAAGAAGTAGCTCTTCAGTCAGGAATGAGCATGGCCTGCGTTCAGGCTTATGTGCAGCAGGTTGAGAAACGTAGAGATCGACAGGTTAATCAAGGGCAGCAGAAGAGGGCCGGATCAGCAGAGTCCTTTGGTAACGTTCGAGGCGAACCGCCTCAGCAGCAGATTAGATATGCGCCTCCGCCAGTGCAGAGTGTTCCTCCACAGGGTTCAGGACGTTCGAGGCATGCCAGAGTTGGTCAGAACTCCAGGGCTTCTGTCACGACCCGATTCCGGGCCCGTGACTGGTGCCTTACCCCGGGCACCCTAGTGATACAACATCAGAGTAATCAACGGAACATAAAACAATACAAGACATATTATGAAATATGAAACAATAATCTGAGAAAAACTTGCCTTTCGGCATAAATATAAATAACGACTTTTTCCAACATGAACAGTTTTAATCCTTTTTACAAACTCCCGCCACAACAAGATTACTGCACTTCTAAGAAATTATACGACAACAATGGCGGACAGGCCCCGCCATACCCCGAATGTAAACACCTACAACAACAGGAACTATACCATCGATAAGCCTCCGAGCAACGGAGCTTTACCAAACGCCGAATCGCGACTCCTAAGAGCGAGGATCAATGATCGTGTACTTTACTCGCAGATGAACGCACTTCAAGGAGGTCAAGATAACAGTACGAGTATGTGAAACTAAAAATATCAGAATGAAATCATAATAGTCAATAAAGCAGAGACATGTATGATAACCAAACTACGCTCACAATAATAAGCCATGTCAAGTCGTGAACTCACGCCTCAAGTCATCACTCAAATATAACAACGGGTCTCACGCCACAACATCAATCATGCCCGTGGAATACCTTCCTCATCGCCAGCTTTATGATATAAAAGCACCAAGGAACACACATGAACACCGTGTCCCACTGTGCTATAATAACACGCATGGTAAGTACGAAGGCATAGCCGAATACTAACACCTACGCATCAACAAGGTCATGAATCAGATCATAAGATCTGTCTGACCGTCACATGATCAAAGCCGACCACTTGCCCGCAAAGATCTAATGTACGCGCTTCAGCCCCGAACTTTCCGCACCCGCATAGGCCAATCAGATCGCCCGCATGAGGTATAACCCCGCATCGAGGGTAGCTACTCTGCAGCTGCCCCGACTCGCCGTCCGCACGGCCACAAGTGACCGCATGACCACAAGGGCCGCATCCTAACTCGAACTCCCGCAGCCCGCAGATAGCCCTCGACCCGCATGAGGTAGTCTCGAATCATAGCTCCATCGACCCGCCAGAGTCTACCCCGCATCGGAGGGCAGCTTAACCCCCGGAATCATCTCAAGAGATCAGTGATCTATAATACTATCATAACAGATAATCGTTAAACAACATAAGCACAACAAAGGAAAACCCCTTTACACAAACATCACAAGATACTAACACACGTGAAGATCCTAGCATGTTTACTTATCAAATCAACAATAAATTATTACAAGGATATAACAAACCAAAACTATCAAGTTATACACACAAGGTAATTTCTACTATTTGCTATAAAGTTCGTTGTTTTATACCCAAAGTACTTCATACATTAAGTCTTTATAAGATTCGTTACTTTCAGAAAAGTCACACAATACCCGTAGTATATGAAAATATAGTGATTATCTTTCAAGTAAATCAAAACACTTCTCTTTGTAAAACTCAAGTAACAACATTATTTTCCAAACGCCCAAGTTTGCCTAATTTCAAATGTTCATGTTTCTTATTTAGAAAGGTTTCGTAGTTCATATTGATATTAATTTAAGAATTTAATTCTGATTTAATCTATCTGAGTAACATAAGTCTTTTATGTGAGATGGATATTATTGTTTACAACAATCTTATTACAAAGAAACATGATCTAGGAAATATCATTTTGTCTCATCTTAGCTTCATGCAGATGGAAGTTTCACCGGTTTTAATAATACTTAATCACAAAACATTTCCTTTATTAACGCCGCAGTTGGTTTGTCGATACACATTCTGATTTCCAAAATCAAGAAACATTCTTAAGACGTTATACCTAACTTTCCATAAAGCTAGTATAACTCTTAAGTTTTCAAAACAAATCAAGTATTACTTCTTCTCAAAATGATTCAAAACTCTTTGAAATACTTCAAGTTCTTTATTAACACATAACAAGCCGCTTATAGTTCACATCGCTTACCTTTTAAAAACCACATGTATTTTCTTACCAACATAAAGCCGTTATAACCAACTTCCCATAAAGCCGTTATAACACTTTATGTTTTACACCAATCAAATACATTTAGTACACGACGCTACCGCATTACATAGTTCACACATATCATGCTAGAAGAGATAGGAAGAGGTTCACATACCTCGCGACGAGTATCGACTAATAGCAAAACGCCCAAGTACTCCCAACCGCCGGCTACTCCTAAGCCAAGTAGAACGCGCCACACGTAGTACTTCAACCTATAAGGCCACAAGGCGCTTTATTAACATTTAGACCTTATCGCAGAACATTCTACCAAAATTCGGCAAAAGACTCTCCCCGCAACAACAGAAATCTCCTCCTCTAATCTGGCCGCTACCAAGCCAACCAGTGGGTTATATATCTAACCCGAACGTACAATTCTACTCCACAAGATTACTACACAAGTTCATCAGAAACAGCCTGGGCTTCTTCAGCTTAAGTCAAAAGACATCGCTAACTAACCACGCTCACTTCTATATATAGTATACTTCAACTATATATTCTAACAACATGTAATTTCCAATTACAATAGAGGACAAGATATTTACCTCGATAAGCCCATAATTATCCAAGTATAAAGTCGATCATGGCAATCGCTTAGCTCCAACTCCGAGCGCCCAACCCGCTCTAAACCACCCTTAGAAGTTCTAACCAACTTCTACACAATACTCCAACTGACTATGGAGATTTTCCTAGGTTTCGGTTTTGGACCGACGGGAAGTATAATAGTATTTCGGCTTTTCAGATAGGTATAACCTTAGAATACAACAAGGTATACGGCTAAGGTAATTGGGCATTATAACAATACTTTAGAGAGTATTTCTACACCACAAAGTGGTATCATACGAAAGCAACTAGGCAGTGTGGGTACACTCTGGCTAGCACCCTAGAGTGGGTGCTCTCGCCACATGGGGAGGCCCTTGGCCGAACTCAACACAAGTGGGAGGGAGAAGGAGAGCTTTCAAGACTTAGTAAATTTATGGATGAAGAAGTTCATCAAAGGAGGGTATTTATACTACAAGCCAAGGCCAACCAATGGCCAAGATCTAGCCAAGTGTTACACAAGTGTAGGGCCAAGATATGCCCAAGTGCCCCTAGTCCCTACTCCTTAAAACCTCACAAATATCTACCAAAAATATCTACCACTGACACCCCCAAATCGCCCAAGTGCCGCCACTTTGCCCACCAATGAGAGGTGCGTGCCGCCTCTCGCTTGGTCCAAAATGTTCCGCCTCTGAAAAATCCGCAAAAATAAGAAAAGACATAGCCGGAATTTTCCTCTCGCAAGTTATGTAAAACGCTTCGTCAAAAACGACTCTAACCGGTGTCAGGCACAAATGCCATTCGCCAAGCCACCAGGCGGGGTGACACGTGTCACCCTCCTATTGGCCCAAAATAAAACATCTTCCAAAATATCCACAATGGCCAAAATCTCAAAACAAAGCTGGCTACAAAATCAGAATTTCTCCGTGGGCCCCACGTGACCATTTCCAAAATAAAATTCCATATTTTTCTAATATTCCAGAAGTCCGAATACCAAACTGGGAATCCAATTCCCATTAACGAACCTTTTTCCTTCACAAAACCTAAACTTTTCCGTGGAAAATCACCTCTTCTTCCTTTCCAATCTTTCTGTCAGATTCTCGCACGCACGCCCTCGCATACATACCAGTGAACTACGGGTATAACATTCTTCCTCTTAGAAACATTCATTCCCCAATGTTCATTCTAAGTCTCAAAACATACGCGGCCAAGATAGTCTTCACTTCTATACTTACGAAACAATCCCGCCATACCGCCACGTAAAATACCGCGCAACATACTTATATCCAAGTCTACGAGGAAACACCTCTAACATCACCACAAATACACTTTTGTCACTTTGCCGCGAGCCTAGCTCCGAGGACCCAACAAATGGTACCGGCCGCACGCGATCATCAAGTCGCCGTGACACTAACCCTTACCACATTTCGACATCGCTTAGTTTCCAAAACTCGGGTTACTATCTCTTTACGTGGGCATTATTAATCGGGAACATTCGATGGATCTTCGATACTTTCCGAACATAACAATACGAAGACCGGACGATCGCTTCCTAAGTCGGACGGCAATTGCTAACATATAGGCAACCCGCCTATTCTTCACATGAACTCAAAAGGCCCAAAGTAACTCGCTAAGTTCCTTCGCTTCACAACTCGCCACACCGTCCGGTGGTACTTTCAAGAAGACCGACCGCAACTCAACTCTAAGCGCCGCCGCCGATTATCCGCACGATTCTCCGAAATGCCGTAACTTCTTCTAGATGAGCTTTTCCTATCCATACCGGAACAAGCTCAACCAATCGCTCAACCTTGCCAACATCGAACCAATCGATCGCAACTTACACTTCGCCTACAAGGCTTCGTAAGGCGACATCCGAACACCAAATGGTAGCTTAAACGCTCCTCCACAGAGACAACAATCCTCACAACTACCCCGAAATCCACACACCGCCCGAGGCGAACGCGATTCGAGACTCACCTCGAGTCCTTAACCCCGCTCGTAAAACTTCCAAACAAAACAGCCAGAACTGGCTCCACTGTCGCCATAAGGTGAAGGTAGGCACCTGCAGCCTTACAACCTTTCTCGATAAATCAACATCGCCGAGTGAACGGCCCCGATCAAGAACACGATGGTCGCTTCATCGATCGACCACCATCGGTCGAACGCATCTACGAACTCGCACGCTAGTTAACTAAACTCGAGCCTAACACCTCGTGACCCTACCACAAGCGCGACCACCACAACCAGACCTCACCACCAAACATGCCGCGGTTGACCCGCAACGTGGCCTCAACCCGACCCGCAAGGCGCAAAATACTATCTCCCGAAGGAACAATTTTACTAAACATGTTACGAAAACCTAGCGCCTTCTTAGCTCAACTACCCTCTTTCATTTCATACCACTTGTGACCTATCCCAAACATAGCTCACGCACCATGCACTCCGATAAGGATCAAACATAACACTACACCTTTACTCGAGACGGCCTTACCTCTAAGGTCCAGACGATAACACTCTAAGGCTCACACCTTCTCTATCCCCAAAATCTTACTCTGCTAACCCACCATGATTTCTAATCACAACTACCACACCGCTATCGTAACATAGCACTTAAGGTATACTCACCTTGAAAGTTACCGGACCTCGCCGCTCGCCCTCTCCCCGCCGCCCTTGGTTAACCTGCCGATCTCTACGCTTTTCGCCGCATATAAGCCCGCATACGTGCCATGCCAAGCCCAATCAAGAATTACTCTTGCACAACCTCTCTTAGGTAGTCATCAAGACTCGCGATACATCAGATACTCTCCGTAGCCAAATCCATAGCTAGTAACAGGTCGCCATTTGCGACCCATATTCTGCTCTCGGTCGCGAACCGGCGTTCAAATATCACGGCCGCAGAGAATCGCCACTGCGTTAAACTTTATCAAGCAGTGACATCGCAGAAATCCCCGAACGAAGCACCATCCAAGGTGATAATTGGGCCTCGCCCACGAACCCTCCTCAACTCTACTCGCAGCCTCCGGCCGCTTTGCCTCCCGGGCCCGGCTGCTTCTACGCGAGGCATAACGATAAGTGGAAATAATTTCGCCGAGGGTCCAACTTACAACACAAATTTCTAAGGCACGATCTCGAGTGAGAAGAATAGAAACCAATCCTAAATACCCTATAGCCTCCCGACATCGGTGGCGCACAACACACCGATAATCAAGACTTCATCGATACGGTCAGAGACACTTTCCGAGGATTAATCGCTCGATACCACTTTTGTCACGACCCGATTCCGGCCCGGATCGTGCCTTACCCTGCACCCTAGTGATACAACATCGAGTAATCACGAACATAAACAATACAAGACATATTATGAAATATGAAACAATAACTGAGAAAACTTGCTTTCAAGATAAATATAAATAACGACTTTTTCCAACATGAATAGCTTTAATCCTTTTTACAAACCCCGCCTACAACAAGATCATGCACTTCTAAGAAATTATACGACAACAATGGCGACAGTGGCCCCGCCATACCTCGAATGTAAACACCTACAACAACAGTGGAACTATACCATCGATAAGCCTCCGAGCAACGGAGCTTTACCAAACGCCGAATCGTGACTCCTAAGAGCGAGGATCAATGATCGTGTACCTTTACTCGCAGATGAACGCAGCTTCAAGGAGGTCAAGACAACAGTACCGTGTATGTGAAACTAAAAATATCAGAAATGAAATCATAATAGTCTATAAAGCAGAGACATGTATGATAACCAAACTACGCCACAATAATAAGCAATATGTCAAGTCGTGACTCACGCCTCAAGTCATCACTCAAATATAACAACGGGTCTCACGCCACAACATCAATCATGCCTGGAATACCTTCCTCACCGCCAGCTTTATGATATAAAAGCACCAAGGAACACACATGAACACCGTGTCCCACTGTGTTATAATAACACGCATGTGGTAAGTACGAAGGCATAGCCGACTACTAACACCTACGCACTCAACAAGGTCATGAATCAGATCATAAGATCTGCTTGACCGCCACATGATCAAAGATGACCACTTGCCCGCAGATCTAATGTGCGCGCCTAGCTCGAACTTTCCGCAGCCCGCATAGGCCAATCGATCGCCCGCATGAGGTATAACCCCGCATCGAGGGTAGCTACTCCTGCAGCGCCCCGACTCGCCGTCCGCACGCCACAAGGACCGCATGACCACAAGGGCCGATCTAACTCCGAACTCCCGCAGCCCGCATAGCCCTCGACCCGCATGAGGTAGTCTCAATCATAGTCCATCGACCCGCCCGAGTCTACCCCGCATCGGAGGCGCTTAACCCTAATCATCTCAAGAGATTAGTGATGTATAATACTATCATAACAACTTTTATCGTTAAACAACATAAGCACAACAAAGGAAAACCCTTTACACAAACATCACAAGATACTAACACACGTAGATCCTAGCATGTTTACTTATCAAATCAACAAGAAAGTATTACAAGGCTATCACAAACCAACACAATCAAGTTATACACACCGTACTTTCTACTATATGCTAACAAGTTCGGGTTTTATCCCCAAAGTACTTCATACATTAACTCTTTAAAAGATACGTTACTTTCACAAAAGTCACACAATACCCGTAGTATATGAAAATATAGTGATTATCTTTCAAGTAAATCAAAACACTTCTCTTTGTAAAACTCAAGTAACAACATTATTTTCCAAACGCCCAAGTTTGCCTAATTTCAAATGTTCATGTTTCTTATTTAGAAAGGTTTCGTAGTTCATAGTCTTATTCATTTAAGAATATAATTCTCTTTAAACTATCTCGAGAAACATAAGTCTTATATGTGAGTAGATATTCTTGTTTACAACAATCTTATTACAAAGAACATGATCTAGAAATATCATTTTGTCTCATCTTAGCTTCTATGCAGATGGAAGTTTCTACCGGTTTTAATAATACTTAATCACAAAACATTTCCTTTATTAACGCCGCAGTTGGTTTGTCGATACACATTCTGATTTCCAAAATCAAGAAACATTCTTAAGACGTTATACCTAACTTTCCATAAAGCTAGTATAACTCTTAAGTTTTCAAAACAAATCAAGTATTACTTTCTCTCAAAATGATTCAAAACTCTTTGAAATACTTCAAGTTCTTTATTAACACATAACAAGCCGCTTATAGTTCACATCGCTACCTTTTAAAACCACATGTATTTTCTTACCAACATAAAGCCGTTATAACCAACTTCCCATAAAGCCGTTATAACACTTTATGTTTTACACCAATCAAATACATTTAGTACATGACGCCTACCGCATTACATAGTTCACACATATCATGCTAGAAGAGATAGGAAGAGGTTCACATACCTCGCGACGAGTATCGACTAATAGCAAAACGCCCAAGTACTCCCAACCGTCGCTACTCCTAAGCCAAGTAGAACGCGCCACACGTAGTACTTCAACCTATAAGGCCACAAGGCGCTATTAACATTTTTACCTTAACGCAGAACATTATACCGAAATTTCGGCAAAGACTCTCCCGCAACAAACAGAAATCTCTCCTCTAATCTGGCCGCTACCAAGCCAACCAGTGGGGTTATATATCTAACCCGAACGGTACAATTCTACTCCACAAGATTACTACTACACAAGTTCATCAGAAACAGTGCTCAGCTTCAGTGCTTAAGTCAAAAGACATTGCCAACTAACCACGCTCGCCTATATATAGTATACTTCAACTATATATTCTAACAACATGTAATTTCCAATTACAATAGAGGACAAGATATTTACCTCGATAAGCCCATAATTATCCAAGTATAAAGTCGATCCCGGCAATCGCTTAGCTCCAACTCCGAGCGCCCAACCCGCCTAAACCACCCTTAGAAGTTCTAACCAACTTCTACACAATACTCCAAACTGACTATGGAGATTTTCCTGTGGTTTCGGTTTTGGATCGACGGGAAGTATAATAGTATTTCGGGCTTTTCAGATAGGTATAACCTTAGAATACAACAAGGTATACTACTAAGGTAATTGGGCATTATAACAATACTTTAGAGAGTATTTCTACACCACAAAGTGGTATCATACGAAAGCAACTAGCAGTGGTACACTCTGGCTAGCACCCCTAGAGGGGGTGCTCTCGGCCACAAGGGAGGCCCTGGCCGAACTCAACACAAGGGAGGGAAAAGGAGAGCTTTCAAGACTTAGGCAAATTTATGGACGAAGAAGTTCATCAAAGGGAGGGTATTTATACTATGCCAAGGCCAACCAACGGCCAAGATCTAGCCAAGTGTTACACAAGTGTAGGGCCAAGATATGCCCAAGTGCCCCTAGTCCCTACTCCTTAAAACCCTCACAAATATCTACCAAAAATATCTACCACTGACACCCCAAATCGCCCAAGTCGCCCACTTTGCCCACCAACGAGAGGTGCTGCCGCCTCTCGCTTGGTCCAAAATGTTCCGCCTCGGAAAAATCCGCAAAATAAGAAAAGACATAGCCGAATTTTCCTCTCGCAAGTTATGTAAAACGCTTCGCCGAAAAACGACTCTAACCGGTGTCAGGCACAAATGCCATTCGCTAAGCCACCTAGGCGGGGTGACACGTGTCACCCTCCTATTGCCCAAAATAAAACATCTTCCAAAAATATCCACAATGGCCAAAATCTCAAAACAAAGCTGGCTCTACAAAATCAGAATTTCTCCCGTGGCCCCACGTGACCATTTCCAAAATAAAATTCCATATTTTTCTAATATTCCAGAAGTCCGAATACCAAACTGGGAATCCAATTCCCATTAACTAACCTTTTTCCTTCACAAAACCGAAACTTTTCCGTGGAAAATCACCTCTTTCTTCCTTTCCACCTTTTCGTCAGATTCTCGTACGTACGTCCTTGCATACATACCCAGGAACTACGGGGTATAACATTTAGTAACTTCCCATAAAGCCGTTATACTATCTTTATACTTTAGAAATTAAGACCTTCTTATCTTTTCATAAGGCCGTTATAACTAACTTCCCATAAAGCCGTTATAACTCCTTATAAACCATTTTGTTCTTTTACTAACCAAGAGACTTATACTTCAAACAAATCTACACAACTTTCAAAAATACTTCAAGCCTCTTATCCTTAGAATAATTCAATACTCAATACTTTCACACCAAGTACTCTATACTTTTGTAAAATCATACTTTTCCCTTAACCAAGGGACTTATACTTCTTAAAACAAAAAAAGTCTTTATTTATACTTAAACAAGTAAGAATACTAAATCTTGTACGTCTACCGTACTACATAGATACAAATACTCATGCTCAAAAGATAGGAAAGCTTCACATACCTTTTTGATCAATCCACTTGCTAAGTCCAAACTACCGCAAGTAATATGTCAACCTAAAATAACCATGATACGTTTATTAACCTATAATTTCAATGTAGAATAATCTAAACTCAAAGCCACTAAATTCTATGGAAAATTGGGCAGCATTCCCTTTGTTTCTACATACTTTGCCATCTTTCACAAGGCCGAATTTATCATCCAAACGCCACATTTAAGGCTCAACAATCCAACATTTCAAAGGGGATTACACCTCCAAACTTGGGTGTGTAAAATTCTGCCCCATTAGGTACAACAATTCTCTTAACAATTCTAAGGTAGTTTTTAGGCTACAACATGCTCATAATATCTTTTTAACCAATTCTTTCATATCCAAACGACATTTCTTGCATGCAATGACTCTAAGAGCATTATTTACTACCACAAGTTCTTTCTTCTTAACATGCAACACTAAAAACTAATTCTAAAGGAAGAATCATTACCTTAGAGCTTTAGCCAAATTTTTCCAACCACTTGCTAGCTTCCTTTTCAAGAACACCACCACAACAACCTTCACAAGCTAGCCACAAGCTTCCCTCTTGCTTTTACTTTTTTTCAGATTTTTCCTAAGGCTAGAATGTCTCTTGGGATTTTAGAGAGCGAGGAGCTTGAACTTTTAAGAGAGAGGAGGAGCTTTTGTCTAAGAGAGAGAGATGAAATATGACCAAGTCTCAAGACTTGGTCAATATAATGCATGCAGAAATCAGATGGGGGGGACACTTGTCACCCTCCCAAGGACTTTTAAAAGAAAATCTGACTTTTCCTAAGTTTTCCGCCCAGAATCCCGCCTGCCGCGTTCACCGGCATGGCGCTGAAACCTCCGCAGCCTCTCGAACTTCCGGCGCGCTCGTTGCTGAGCGCGCGCTGTAATTTCAGCGACCCTCGATTTCCGGCGCTGCCTCGATCTCGCGCCGCTCGCCGCTTTGTCCAAACACATTTCGCCCGATCACAGACCGAACTTGTAACTCTCATAACTTCCTACTGATGTCCTATCGATTTAACGGTTGGTTGTGTTGGAATCTAGACTCAACGAACTACGCCTAGGCCTTTGAAACACTTAGGAACTCTCAATGTACAGGGTCATAACCCGCCTCAAAGTTGACTAAAACCCGCCCGAACAATCCACAACCTATCCTTCGAAATTTTTAAGTCTTACCCCCTTTCGTATGCTCTCAAACGTATGACCTGAACTACGGGGTGTAACATTCTCCCCCCCTTAGAAACATTCGTCCCCGAATGTTCCTTTGGAGCCAATCTACTATTCCTCGGTACATCCTCGTACTTCACGCTTAATAGGACCTTACTATGCCACTTGTGACCATAAGATATCGCACACGCTCAATTATTCCTCATAAATCAAACAGGAAAACGAATCCAACGTATGACCCATTACCACTTACTCTCGTTCACGGCCTAACAGAATTGCTCGTTCGTATCTACCAACTTATTCTAACACATGTACATAGTCTCAATATCCTCTGTTCATAACACTAAATCATACAACAATCCTATCACACATACTAATCTCTAAAGCGGTCAAAGATGTACAGAACTATTGCTTCGCATTCTCCTTGTCGCCCTAATCATGATCCCGCTCGCACGACGCATAACAAAAGAAGGCGATGAACCACCATCGATCCCGGTCAATCTCTACATCCGCGCTATCCCTGGTCGGACAGTTCCACGCATAATGGCCCTGCTGGCCACATGTATAGCAATTACCCAAACTAGCATGACACTCCCCATAATGGGTCCTACCACATCGACTATACCGAGGTAGAGGTGGCCTCTTTAGACTAACACCCTGTTATACCCCGTATTTCCAGAGTATGTACGTAAGGACGTACGTAGAAAAGTTTGGGCTTTAAAGTGGCTTGGCCGATTTATTTTTTGTGCACAACACCCGATTAGAGTCGTTTTTCGACGAAACGTTTTACATAACTTGCGAAGGGAAAATTCCGGCTATGTCATTTCTAATTTTTGCGGATTTTTCCGAGAGACGAAACATTTTGGACCAACAAGAGGGTGACACTTGGCACCCTCTCATTGGTGGGCTTTGGACGACAATTGGGACGAAATGGGTGAGTGGGAGTAGGTAGGATATTTTGTGATATTTGTGTGGTAGATGGATAAGGTGCACTTGGCATGATCTTGGCCCTACACTTGCCTTGCACTTGGCATGATCTTGGCCATTGGTTGGCCTTGGCTTGACCTATAAATAACCCCCCCCCTTTGAAGACTTCTTCATCCAAATATTTTCCTAAGTCTAAAATTCCTCCCTCCATTTGTGTTGTGTTTCGTCCAACACCCCCTCTCCCCCTTTGAGAAGGCCCCTGGCCGAGAGCCCTCCCCTCCCTTGGCCGAGAGTACCCCCCCTAGTGGGGTTGGCCGAGGGGTATACACCCCCCCTTGTGGTGTTGTCTCGTATAAATACCCCCCCTCCTGGTAGAAATACTCTCAAAAGTATTGTTGTTATACACAAAATTACCTTAGCCGTATACCTTGTAGTATTCCAAAGATACCTCTATACGTAGAGCCCGAAAATACTACCGTATGTCCTTTTTGTCTCTAACCGAAACCCTAAGGAAAATCTCCATAGTTGGTTGGAGTATTAAGAAGAAGTTGCGTAGAACTTCTAAGGGTTGTTTGGAGCGGGTCGAGCACCGAGTAGAGCTAAGCGTTGCTAAGGATCGACATCTATACTTGGATAATTATGGGCTTATCGAGGTAATTATCTTGTCCCCTTATCAGAATTGGAAATTACACGCTGTAAGTTTATATAGTTAAAGTATACTATATATGTAACTAAACTCCACTTTGGGCAATGTCTTTGGACTTAAGCCCGAATTTAAAGAAGAGAATCGAATCGTAATTACGTAGGATCAGACATTAAAGAGACTTGTGTAGTTTGACGGATAGGGAAGTGCTGCCCGACTTTCCGTAGGATCTTGTATCTAGATTTATTATACCGAGTAGTCTAGACTTTGATAGACTTGTATAACCTGTATAGGTTGAATGTTCTGCGAGCAGACGTGCTACTTGAAGTGACCGCAGCCGTTATAGCCGCGAGTGATTTGCTAATAGTCGATAATCGCCGCGAGGTATGTGATTCTTCCTATACGCTGAGCATGATATTTTAAAGAAGTATATATAGTACGGTAGACGACGCTGTTAATCGAACGAACGTGGGTACGCAAATGTCTTTTGACTTAAGCCCGAATGATAAGAACTTTAAGTATTTCAAAAAGTATTAAGTAACCTTTTGAAAGAAGAGTAACACTTGGTTTTAAAAGTTTTAAAAGCTTAAGAGTTATACTAGCTTTATGGGAAGTTAGGTATAAACGGCTTAAGAAAGATAAAAAGAATGGTTTATTAATTTTAAAAGTTAAGAGACTTGATCTTATAAGATAAGAGACTTGACTTAAAAGAATTAATATGAATTTCAGGTGAAACCTCATTCATGAGTAATGAGTACTTGGTTTTAAAAGGAATAATGTTTTACCGATTTCTAAATCGATCGAGTATCGACAAACCACCGCAGTAATAAAGGGAAATGTTTTGATTAATGAAGTATTATTAAAACCAAGAGAAACCTCCATCCGCATGTGCTAAGACGAGACAAAATGATATTACATTTCCTAGATCATGGTCGCTTAATAAGATTGATTATGAACAAGAATAACCTACTCACATATAAGACATATGTTTCTCGATTATTTAAAAGAGAATTAGATTCTTAAATGAATAAGACTATGAACTACGAAACCTTTCGAAAATGAGAAACTTGAGTAATTGAAATTAGGCAAACTTGAACCGTTTGGAAAAGAATGTTGTTACTTGATTTTACTAAGAGAAGTGTTTTGATTTTCTTCAAAAGATAATCACTCTATTTTCATATACTAAGGTATCAGTGTGACTTTTGTGAAAGTAACGATCTTTAAAAAGAGTTAATGTATGAAGTACTTTGGGGATAAAACCCGATCTTGTTAATCATATAGAAAGTGCCTCGTGTATAACTTGATTGTGTTGGGTTGTGATAGCCTTGTAATACTTTCTTGTTGATTCTAAGCAGACATGCCAGGATGCTACGGTGTTAGTATCTTGTGATGTTTGTGTAAAGGGGTTTCATCGATTGCGCTTTAAGTTGTTTCACTATCACCGATATGTTGGTATTGTACCACTCACCTCGACTTGTTCCGAGGTTGCCGCCTCCGACGCGGTAGACTCAAAGCGTCCAGGTGACCTATGATTCGAGAATACCTCACGCGGGTCCCGGCCTACGCGGAGCTACGAGAGTTCCGTGTTAGCGCGCCTCGTGGTCACGCGGCCTACGTGGCCACGCGGATCGCGAGTCCAGCGGACGCCGGAGTAGCCACCGACGCGGGTTATACCTCACGCGCCTATGAGTTTGGCCTACGCGAGTCGCGGAGAGTTCTGTGGCTAGACGCGACATTAGATATCGCGCGCAGTGGCCACTTTGATCATGTGACGCAGACAGATCTCATGATACGCTTTATGACCTTGTTAGTACTGGGTTTTAGTAGGCTATGCCTTCGCATTTACCTCAGACGGTTTTATTAGGACACGTGTGACCTCGTGTTCATGTGTATTCCTTGATGCTTTTATATCATAGATCGCCGGCAAGAGGCGAAGGTATTCCACGCATGATTGATGTCATGGGCGTGAGACCCATGGTTATATTTGAGTGATGACTGAGGCGCGAGTCCCCGACTGACACGATCGCTATTTATTGTGAATCGTAGTTTGGTTATCATACATGTCTCGCTTTATAGACTACTATGATTTCATTTACGATTTATTTTCGCCACATATTCTGCACTGTAATCGACTCTCCGGGCCGCTCACGCCGCAGTAAAGGTACACCGCCGTTGATCCTCGCCTTAGGTCACAGCTTGGGAAGCTCCGCTTCCGAGGCTTATCGTGGTATAGTCCGCCGTTGTAGGTATTTACATTCGTGGTATGGCGGGCCCCGTCCCGCCATTGTTGTCGATCATTCTTAGGTCCGTAGTACCGCCAGGCGTGGTTGTAAAAAGGATGTAACTGTTCGATTTTGAGTTGAATAATATATATATGCCGAAAGGCAAGTTTTTCTAAAATAAATGTTGTACACTTCTTGTTATTTCTTGTTGTTGTGTTATGTTCCGCTGATTACTCTGATGTTGTATCACTAGGGTGCCCGGTAAGGCACTACCACGCCCGGTTCGGGTCGTGACACACCCTACTCCTCAAAACTCAACCTCGAGCCCTCGACCGCCCCGACCTCCCAATGTCCTCAAGATCGCGGAGTACTCGCATCGGGCCGAGGCGCATAACTAGCTCGGCCGAGGTGGTCCGCCAAAATCGCTCGAGAACTCGCTGCCTCGCCTCTGGCCGCCCAAATCTAGATGATCCCGCTCTCTCTGCCTCAATCTCGTGCACGCCGCATCCCGACAATATCCATCCTCGGCTGAAAAGCCACCCAAGCATGCAGAATCATACGACGGCCTAACCCCATCACATATCGATGAACCCCGCTCGCCATGTCCGCTACAATGGTGTGTGATACTCGCCAAGCGAGTCAAACTCGTGCTATACTTCGATAGTCCTTCCGCCCCGCTCAAGGTCAAGAATCTATCTACGGGCTCTCTCATCTCGTGAGGCAAGAAGTGATCCAGAAAGCCTCGTGAACTCCTCCCAAACAGCCGGAGAGCATCCTCACCTCTCGCCAACACCCATGACTCAAACCGTTCAACGCAATATCGCAGAACCGTGAAGAAGCTAACACTACGGACTCGCCTCCGAGGCCCTAAGCACCGCGTAGTCCGCCGCACTGCCGACAAACTCCCGAGGATCCTCCTCGCACTCAACCATAGAACTCGTGGATCACAACTCGTAAAGTCCCGAATCTTAAACTGGCCTTAGGGTTAGCCATCGGCCGCGGCCGCCGCCACAATGCTAGTCAACAACCCGACCGCTTCCGTAATCCCTATACTCGCTTCGGCCGTGGAATCGAGGCTCGCACGAACCTTCGAGCCACCGCCGCTTGCCTTCTAATACCGCCAACAGAATACCGCCACCCGCCATCGCTTTCGCCATAGTCCGTGTTCGATGTAACGACCTGCTCGCCTTCGCATCGTGCCTTACCGCACCCTAGTGATACAACATCGAGAAAACCAATGGAAAATAAAACTTACACAAGAAACAAGATATATGAACATAAACAAAGCAACCAAAACGTTGCCATTTCAGATATACATAAAACCCGAATGCTTTAATCCTTTACAACCCCGCCACAACAAGATTTCATGCACTCTAAGATTTACAACGACTATGACGGACAGGCCCCGCCATACCCTCGAATGTACAAGAACCTACAACTCAGTGAACACATACTAAAAGATAAGCCTCCAAGAAACGGAGCTTCCCAATACGCTGGATCGTGATCCTAAGAGCGGGATCCACGATCGATGTATTCTCTACCGCAGATGAACGCAGCTTTCAAGGAGGTCGCATAACAGTACCAAGTATGTGAAATCAGAAAAATATCAGAATGAAATCATACTAGTCTATATAAAGCAGAGACATGTATGATAACCAAACTACGCTCACAACATAAAAGCAAATATATCCAAATGTGACTCACGCCTCAAGTCATCACTCAAATATAACTACGGGTCTCACGCCCACAACATCAATCATGTTCGTGATCACGGCCGCATGCCCCGAATTCAGATCGGCAGACATGTCCATGATGCAACAATAACACCAATGCCTCATGGCCACATGCCCCGAATTTACCTCTGTAGACACGCCCATGTGACATCAACAATAATATACCGTGATCAACTCGCCGCACGCCACATGCCCCGAATTCTACCTCTGTAGACATGTCCATGTAACCACAATAACAATATATCGTAATCAACCCGACCGCACGGCCGCATGCCCCGAATCATCAGACGTGTAGACATGTCCATGTGACATCAACAACAAGACAAGAATCAAAATGGAAACATACCCGTGAATTCTCCATCACCGCCAAAGACGCTCCAAGTAAGTTCTCAATAAGTCGACCGCCTCATCGAGAGACGCCAGAATACGTAAATACCACATTTGCACAACAAAGGCTATCATCACAAGCATAGGCAAGTTTCACAACAACAAGCATAGGCAAGTTTCACAACAACAAGCATAGGCAAGTTTCACACAACTCAAAGTACTTTCATTTTATGCCAAAGTCCGGGTTTTTTAACCCCAAAGTACTACATACGTTAAGTTCTTTTAAAAGAGATCCATTACTTTTATAAAAGTCACCCGATACCCGTAGTATTAGAATGACCAACCCACCTTCCTTTTCAAAATCAAGTAACAACATTCTTTCCTAAGTTCCGCTTGCCTAGTTTCAATTACTCAAGCTTCTCATTTTCAAATGGTTTCATAGTTCCCAAACTTAATCACTGATTCCTTTTAGAACAATCGAGTAACATATGTCATATATGTGAGTAGTTTATTCTTGTTTATAACGATCTTATTACAAAGAATGCATGATCTAGAAAATGTAATATCATTTTGTCTCATCTTAGCTTCTATGCAGATGGAGGTTTCTACCGTTTTAATACAACACATCATTATTCAATACATTTTCCTTTATTAACGCCGCAGTTGGTCCTGTCGATACACATTCGATTCCCAAATCAAGAAACATTATCCCTTTAAAACCAAGTACTCATTACTCACGAATGAGGTTTCACACAAACATCCACATTAAAACAAATAAGTTAAGTCTCTTATCTTATAAGATCAAGTCTCTTAACTTCTAACATCAAGAAACCATTTTCACTTACATAAGGTCGTTATAACTAACTTCCCATAAAGCTATTATAACACCCTATGTTTTAAACCAACCAAATCACTTAGCACATGTACGCTCACCGCACTACATAGTTCACAACAATCATGCTAGAAAAGATAGGAAGAGGTTCACATACCTCGCGACGATTTATCGACAATAAGCAAAATGCTCCAAGTACTACAACCTTGCTAGCCCTTTCCACTCCTCGAGTAATACGCTACTCTTAGTACTTTCACCTATAAAGGTCACAAACGCCTATTAACCCCAAAACACAAGTTTTCTATCTTTCTATAGAAAATTCAAAGACCTTCCCCGCAACAACAGAAATCTCCTCTCTATCGAGGCCGGCCACCAAGCCAACCAGTGTGGGTTTACACGCCTAACCTGACGTGGTACAATTCTACACAAGTTCATCGCAATACACCCATGTAAATACAGCTGGGCAATTCTTTATTCTTCAGCTTAAGTCAAAAGACATTGCCGAATACTAAGTATAGTTCCATATATAGTATACTTCAACTATATATTCTAACAAACATGCAATTTCCAATTACAATAGAGGACAAGATAATTACCTCGATAAGCCCAAAATTATCCAAGTTATAATGTCGATCCCGAGCAAGGTTTAGCTCCAATTGCGCGCCCAAACCACTCCAAACAACCCTTAGAAGTTCTAACTAACTTCTACTCAAATACTTCAACCAACTATGAAGATTTCCTTAGTGGTTTTGGTGAGACTAAAAGGACAAAAGGTAGTATTTCCTGCTCTACGATAGAGGTATCTTTGGAATACTACAAGGTACAAGGCTAAGGTATTTTGGGCATTATAACAATACTAGGAGTATTTCTATACCACAACAAGTGGTATTATACGAAAAACAACTAGTTAGTGGGTACCCTGGCCAAGGCACCACAAAGTGGGGAGGAGGAGGCCCTCGCCAAGACTCTCAAAAGAGTGGGATGAGCTGGACGAACTCAAAACAAGAGGAGGGAGGGATTTAGGCTTGAAGGTTTCATCATGGACGAAGAGTTCATCAACATAAAGGGGGTATTTATAGCAAAACCAAAGGCCAACCAAGTGGCCAAGATCCTTCCAAGTGTATAGCAAGTGTAAGGGCAAGATTAAGCCAAGTGCACCCTAAACCCTACTCCACAAAACACTCCACAAAACAATGCACCAAACAAGGCACACTTCAGGCCAATCGCCAAGTGCCAACCCACTCGACCGCCCTCCAAATCACAACGAGGTGACAAGTGTCACCCTCCGCTGGTCCAAAAGGTTTCGCCTTCTGAAAAATCCGCAAAAATACAAAACGACATAGCCGAATTTTCCTTCGCAAGTTACGAAAACGCTTCGCCGAAAAAACGACTTAACCGTGTCAGGCACAAAGCGTAACTTCGCCAAGCCACCAAGGGGTGACACGTGTCACCCTCCTATTGGCCCTCATAACACGCCTTTCAAAAATATCCACAATGGCCAAAATCTCAAAACAAAGCTGGCCCCACAAAATCAGAATTTCTCCCGTGGCCCCACGTGACCATTTTCAAAATAAAATCTCAAAATTCTAATATAATCTATGAAGTCCAAATACCAAACTGGGAATCCAATTCCCATTAACGAACCTTTTCTTCACAAATAACCGAAACTTTTCCGTAAAAACTCACATCTTTCTTTCTTTTCAAAATTTCTCGCTGCAGACTGCACGCACGCCCTCACATACATACCCCGCAACTACGGGTATAACATTCTCCTCCTTAGAAACATTCGTCCCGAATGTTCCTTCTCAAGCCTGGATAACGATAAAGTTCCTCTAACAAGTTGCCAACGCCACACCGCCACGAAATAACACACGCCCTCTTCCTTCCTTACTCGCCCTTCTTCTAACACTTGAACTCTCCCAAGACGCACTCAAACTTCACCATTACTCTGCTCCAAAAATCTCCGAGTCACTACCTCCAAACTTGGTCATCTTACTAACCTCAAACTTCCTTAAGGCCATTCCCGCCTTTACGAACCGCTTCGTCGAACGCGCCCACGAACTCATACGCTGGTCACACAAACTTGGGCCTAGCATCCTCGTGACCTACCACCGTGACCACCCATAACTGACCCCACCTCAAACCGGGTTACGGGTTGACCCGCAAATGGTCCTCAACCCGACCCCAATCAAGCAAACTCTTCTCGATCCGAACAATCTTACTAATTCACATCATGAAAGCTACCACTTCCATCTCACACTACCTACTGACTTATCACACAAATAAATCCCACGATACTACTACTCGATAAGGGTAAAAATAAATCTTTAACTCAAGACGACCTTACCCCTAAGGTCTCGCCGTGACATAGTCTAAGGTTCACACTTACCATGCCCCCATACGATCCTCCCAACTAAGCATGTTTTCTAACTCACAATTAACACAACGCTATTCGCATATAGCACATAATAATGAGACCATCATAACAAGCATACCAAAACTCTGAGGGTTAAGGATATACCGGCTACCGCTCCACTCTAATCATAGCCCACCGCAGGCGATAATCAGAAGGCGGCGAACCACCATCGATCCTAGGGTCGAGTCGTAACATCCGTATACCCTTGGCCTGACAGCCTCGCAAATGGCCCCGCTGGCCGCAAAATAACAAGCTCCTCGCACCACGACACTTCAAATGCGGTCTACCACATCGACCACACCGAGGTAGGTGACCGATCCGCCAACACCCTTACTTACCGAAACTCAACCTCGAGCCCCGACCGCCCCGAATACTCAAGGTTGTGGAGGACCACTCGCACCGGGCGAGGTACAAAACTAGTATGCCGCCGAGGCGTCCGCCAAAGTCACCAAAGCGACCTCGTTGTTCTCGCCTCTTCGCTGATTCGTCATTCCGTCGACCTCTCCGTGCCTCACATCCCACAGCATGAGCTCGCACGCGGCAATGTCCATGCCCTACAAGAGCTACCCCGAACATGCTCGACATGTAATCATCGAGCTCAAACATATCGGTGCACTCGATCCTCCATACTAGCTACCAACGCCGGACGCACGCCAATGAGTCGAACTCCACATTGTACTCCCAACCGCACGCCCGCCTCGCCTAAGCATCAAAAATCTGTCGCCCGCGTTCTCCTCATTCGCGAGGCAAGAAGTGAGTGAGGAAAGCCTCAAAACTCATCCCATACCGCTGAGGTGCATGCTCTCCCGGAAAGCTCCCATGAATCAAACCAATCGATCGTATCACGCAGCCGACGCGAACCAAAGGTCACAGACTCGGTCTCAAGCTCGATCACCCGCATGATCCGTCAGAATCGCCGGATGAACTCCTCGCGATCATCCTCGTGCCTCACCCATAAAACTCAAGCGGGCTACAACTCGTAAAGTCCCGTAGCCTCAAACTATTCGCCGGTGAAATCCATCGTGCATCGAACTGAATCGCAGATTCAAATTTATCCTCATATCTGCCATGACTCGCCAAGAATCGGGCCATCTCCTTGTAACCCATCTCCTCCGCCTCTGCATCGTGGATCGAGGCTCGTGTATCGCGTCTCAGCAGCCTATTGCCGCGCCTAACCTCTCGCTGGGCCGGGCGGCGCCACAAAACCCGCTGCTCAAGCACAACTCGTATCGCCCGGCTCGCGCTCGTACTCTCAGATTCACTAGCAGCACTCGCCGCTTTGCCCTTCTGGGCTCGTTGTTTGGCGCGGAGGCATAATCGTAAAACGAGATACGCTGAGGGGTCCAACTTACAACACGCCTCTAAGGCACGATCTCGTAATGAGAAGAATGGAAACCAATCCTAAATGTCTCAGCCTCCTCGATTATAGATGTGGTGCACAACACATCGATAATCAAGACTCTACTAGACACGGTTCGTAGACACTTTCCGAGGATTAATCGCTCGATACCACTTTTGTAACGACCCTGCCCCGCATCGTGCCTTACCCCGCACCCTAGTGATACAACATCGAGAAAACCAGCGGAAAATAAAACTTTACACAAGAAACAAGATATATGAACATAAACAAAGCCAACCAAAACGGTTTCAAGATATACATAAACTCGAACAGCTTTAATCCTTTACAACCCCGCCACAACAAGATTACATGCACTTCTAAGATTTACAACGACTATGACGGACAGGCCCCGCCATACCCTCGAATGTACAAGAACCTACAACTGTGGAACACATACCAAAAGATAAGCCTCCAAAGAAACGGAGCTTCCCAATACGCCGAATCGTGATCCTAAGAGCGGGATCCACGATCGATGTACTCTACCGCAGATGAACGCACTCAAGGAGGTCAAGACAACAGTACCAAGTATGTGAAATCAGAAAATATCAGAATGAAATCATACTAGTCTATATAAAGCAGAGACATGTATGATAACCAAACTACGCCACAACATAAAAGCAAATATATCGCCGTGGACTCACGCCTCAAGTCATCACTCAAATATAACTATGGGTCTCACGCCCACAACATCAATCATGTTCGCATCACGGCCGCATGCCCCGAATTCTCGTGACGTGCAGACATGTCCATGATGCAACAATAACACCAATGCCTCATGGCCACATGCCGACTACCCTGCAGACACGCCCATGTGACATCAACAATAATATATCGGGTGATCAACCCCGCCGCACGGCCACATGCCCGAATTCTACCTCTGTAGACATGTCCATGTAACCACAATAACAATATATCGTAATCAACCCGACCGCACGGCGCATGCCCCTAACATCAGACGGTAGACATGTCCATGTGACATCAACAACAAGACAATAATCAAATGGAAACATACCCGTGGAATTCTCCATCACCGCCAAAGACGCCCAAGTAAGTTCTCAACAAGTCGACCGCCTCATCGAGAGACGCCAGAATACGTAAATACCACATTTGCACAACAAAGGCTATCATCACAAGCATAGGCAAGTTTCACAACAACAAGCATAGGCAAGTTTCACAACAACAAGCATAGGCAAGTTTCACACAACTCAAAGTACTTTCATTTTATGCCAAAGTCCGGGTTTTTAACCCCAAAGTACTACATACGTTAAGTTCTTTTAAAAGAGATCCATTACTTTTATAAAAGTCACCCGATACCCGTAGTATTAGAATGACCAACCCACCTTCCTTTTCAAAATCAAGTAACAACATTCTTTACTAAGTTCCGCTTTGCCTAGTTTCAATTACTCAAGCTTCTCATTTTCAAATGGTTTCATAGTTCCCAAACTTAATCACTGATTCCTTTTTAGAACAATTGAGTAACATATGTCATATATGTGAGTAGTTTATTCTTGTTTATAACGATCTTATTACAATGACCATGATCTAGAAAATGTAATATCATTTTGTCTCATCTTAGCTTCTATGCAGATGGAGGTTTCTACTGGTTTTAATACAACACATCATTATTCAATACATTTTCCTTTATTAACGCTGCAGTGGTCTGTCGATACACATTCTGATTCCCGAAATCAGTAAAACATTATCCCTTTAAAACCAAGTACTCATTACTCACGAATGAGGTTTCACACAAACATCCACATTAAAACAAATAAGTTAAGTCTCTTATCTTATAAGATCAAGTCTCTTAACTTCTAACATCAGTAAACCATTTTCACTTACATAAGGTCGTTATAACTAACTTCCCATAAAGCTATTATAACACCCTATGTTTTAAACCAACCAAATCACTTAGCACATGTACGTCTACCGTACTACATAGTTCACAACAATCATGCTAGAAAAGATAGGAAGAGGTTCACATACCTCGCGACGATTTATCGACAATAAGCAAAATGCTCCAAGTACTACAACCTTGCTAGCCCTTTCCACTCCTCGAGTAATACGCTACTCTTAGTACTTTCACCTATAAAGGTCACAAACGCCTATTAACCCCAAAACACAAGTTTTCTATCTTTCTATAGAAAATTCGCAAAGACTCTCCGCAACAACAGGTAAATCTCCTCCTCTATCGAGGCCGCCACCAAGCCAACCAGTGGGGTTTACACGCCTAACCTGACGTGTACAATTCTACACAAGTCTACCGCAATACACACCCTATGTAAATACAGTCATTCGCTTTATTCTTCAGCTTAAGTCAAAAGACATTGCCGAATACTAAGTATAGTTCCATATATAGTATACTTCAACTATATATTCTAACAAACATGCAATTTCCAATTACAATAGAGGACAAGATAATTACCTCGATAAGCCCAAAATTATCCAAGTTATAATGTCGATCCCGAGCAAGGTTTAGCTCCACCGTGCGCCCAAACCACTCCAAACAACCCTTAGAAGTTCTAACTAACTTCTACTCAAATACTTCAACCAACTAGGAAGATTTCCTTGGGGTTTCGGTTTGAGACTCAAAATGACAAAAGGGAGTATTTCCGGGCTCTACGTATAGAGGTATCTTTGTAATACTAGAGGGTCCAAGGCTAAGGTATTTTGGGCATTATAACAATACTAGGAGTATTTCTATACCACAACAAGGGTATTATACTAAAACAACTAGGCTAGTGGGTACCCTCGGCCAAGGCACCACAAAGTGGGAGGAGGAGGCTCTCGCCAAGACTCTCAAAAGAGGGGGATGAGTTGGACGAACTCAAAACAAGAGGAGGGAGGATTTTAGGCTTGAAGGTTTCATTCATGGATGAAGAGTTCATCAACATAAAGGGGGTATTTATAGCAAAACCAAAGGCCAACCAAGGGCCAAGATCCTTCCAAGTGTATAGCAAGTGTAAGGGCAAGATTAAGCCAAGTGCACCCTAAACCCTACTCCACAAAACACTCCACAAAACAATGCACCAAACAAGGCACACTTCAAGGGCCAATCGCCAAGTGCCAACCCACCTCGACCGCCCTCCAAATCACAACGAGGGTGACAAGTGTCACCTCCCGCTGGTCCAAAAGGTTTCGCCTCTGAAAAATCCGCAAAAATACAAAACGACATAGCCGAATTTTCCTTCGCAGTTACGAAAACGCTTCGCCGAAAAACGACTCTAACCAAAGTTGTGCACAAAGCGTAACTTCGGCCAAGTTACTGCGGGGTGACACGTGTCACCTCCTATTGGCCCTCATAACACGCCTTCAAAAATATCCACAATGGCCAAAATCTCAAAACAAAGTGGCCCCACAAAATCAGAATTTCTCCTGGGCCCCACGTGACCATTTTCGAAAATAAAATCTCAAAATTCTAATATAATCTATGAAGTCCAAATACCAAACTGGGAATCCAATTCCCATTAACGAACCTTTTCTTCACAAATAACCGAAACTTTTCCGCCGAAAACTCACATCTTTCTTTCTTTTCAAAATTTCTTTGCACTTCGCACGCACGCCCTCACATACATACTCGCAACTACGGGTATAACACCCGAGTCCTCGTAACTCACAGGCCACTAGCGCCTCCGCCGCTTTGCCCTTCTCGGGCTCGTCGCTCCGGAGGCATAATCATACACAAGGATAGGTCGAGAGGACTCAACCTACTATGACAGCCATCGCACGATCTCAAAGAGAGAAGAATGAAAATCAATCCTAAATATCCTGCAGCTTCCTGATTATAGATGTGGTGCACAACACACCGATAATCAAGACTCTACTAGACACTGTCTGTAGACACTTTCCGAGGACTAACTGTTTTGATACCACTTTTGTCACGACCCGACCTCGGCTACGATCGTGCCCTATCGGGCACCGCCGTACACATCGAGAATAGCAATGAACATACATAATACAAAATCAGTATAAGGTAAACATCACTAGCAAGCAGACAAAGCAGCCTTGCATAAAAAAACTTAATCGAATGTGAAACAAGATAACCGGTTCTTACACCAAACCACAAACGTGACTACGCACTCTAGAATAACAATCGGCGGACAGGCCCCGCCATACCCCCTGAATGTACAAAAGTCTATAATCTCAGGGAATCATACCAAAAAGACAAAGCCTCCGAAGGGATGGAGCTTTCCAGGAAATGAACAGTGATCTTAAGAGTGCGGACCAAGAAGTTACGATCTCGACTGCAGATGTAACGCAGCCCGAGGGAGGTCAGTACAACAGGTACCAAGTATGTGAAACTGAAAATACTGTAATGAAATCATAAGTCTGAAAATAAGCTGGGGTCAGGGATGAAATCAACTTACCTTTTACTGTGCCTTACTAACAATGAGAGTAACAAACATATATATAATACTGCATAAAATAGGAGGCTCGTGATCAAAACAGGGTCCCTCGCCCGTAGTATCAATAAGCAATCCTACTCCTGGGACTATTTCACCCGCATGGGTCCTGTGGACCCGCATGAGGTATTCCTCGCATAAGTCAGACTACCGCACGTGGGACTATTTCACCCGCATAAGCCCATAAGGACTCGCATGAGGTATTCTCGATCGTGGGTAGCAAGTCCACTAATGTGGTATAACGATCTTGGGGACTTACCCCTCAGATATACTCTTACCCTGAAACAGATGGTATAACGATCTTGGGGACTTACCCCTCAGATATACTCTTACACTGGAGCAGATGGTATAACGATCTTGGGGTTGTACTCCTCAGATATACTCTTACACTGGAGCAGATGGTATAACGATCTTGGGGCTTGCCCCTCAGATATACTCTTACACTGGTGCAGATGGTATAACGATCTTGGGCCTGCCCCTCAGATATACTCTTACACTGGAGAAGGTGGTATGACGATCTTGGGGCTTGCCCCTCAGACATACTCTTACCCTGGAGAAGGTGGTATAACGATCTTGGGGCTTGCCTCGATATACTCTACCCTAGCTCAAACTGTCATCATATCAATATCATAAATAAGTTAAGAAAACTTATAACTTCTTATTAGTCTTGTTCATATACTCTCTCATTTTAGTTTACTTAAGGCACTTAATCCTATCTTTAATAAAAGAAAACCGGGAATTTAACCCAAGTACCACATACTTCAACTCTTTTAAAAGTGACTCTTTTTCATACATAAAACCTTTGGGCAATTGATGCCTAAAAATCAATTTGCCTTTCATAAATCAAATCATTTGTCCTTGCTTATCTTACTTAGAGTAAATCTCTTCTTGTTAACCTTTCATAAAGCTAATATAACTAACTTCCCATAAAGCCGTTATACTATCTTTATACTTTAGAAATTAAGACCTTCTTATCTTTTCATAAGGCCGTTATAACTAACTTCCCATAAAGCCGTTATAACTCCTTATAAACTATTTTGTTCTTTTACTAACCAAGAGGCTTATACTTCAAACAAATCTACACAACTTTCAAAAATACTTCAAGCCTCTTATCCTTAGAATAATTCAATACTCAATACTTTCACACCAAGTACTCTATACTTTTGTAAAATCATACTTTTCGCTTAACCAAGGGACTTATACTTCTTAAAACAAAACAAGTCTTTATTTATACTTAAACAAGTAAGAATACTAAATCTTGTACGTCTACCGTACTACATAGATACAAATACTCATGCTCAAAAGATAGGAAAGCTTCACATACCTTTTTGATCAATCCACTTGCTAAGTCCAAACTACCGCAAGTAATATGTCAACCTAAAATAACCATGATACGTTTATTAACCTCTAATTTCAATGTAGAATAATCTAAACTCAAAGCCACTAAATTCTATGGAAAATTGGGCAGCATTCCCTTTGTTTCTACATACTTTGCCACCTTTCACAAGGCCGAATTTATCATCCAAACGCCACATTTAAGGCTCAACAATCCAACATTTCAAAGGGGATTACACCTCCAAACTTGGGTGTGTAAAATTCTGCCCCATTAGGTACAACAATTCTCTTAACAATTCTAAGGTAGTTTTTAGGCTACAACATGCTCATAATATCTTTTTAACCAATTCTTTCATATCCAAACGACATTTCTTGCATGCAATGACTCTAAGAGCATTATTTACTACCACAAGTTCTTTCTTCTTAACATGCAACACTAAAAACTAATTCTAAAGGAAGAATCATTACCTTAGAGCTTTAGCCAAATTTTTCCAACCACTTGCTAGCTTCCTTTTCAAGAACACCACCACAACAACCTTCACAAGCTAGCCACAAGCTTCCCTCTTGCTTTTACTTTTTTTCAGATTTTTCCTAAGGCTAGAATGTCTCTTGGGATTTTAGAGAGAAGGAGGAGCTTGAACTTTTAAGAGAGAGGGAAGAGCTTTTGTCTAAGAGAGAGAGATGAAATATGACCAAGTCTTGAAGACTTGGTCAATATAATGCATGCAAAATCAGATGGGGGGGACACTTGTCACCCTCCCAAGGTCTTTTAAAAGAAAAATCTGACTTTTCCTAAGTTTTTCCGCCCAAAAATCCCGCCTCGGCGCCGCGGCCCTGCTGTCCTGGCGCCGCAATTTCAGCGACCCTCGACTTCCGGCGCTGCCCTCAGATCCGGCGCCGCGCGCTTTGTCCAAACACATTTACGCCCGATCGCGACCGAACTTGTAACTCTCATAACTTCCTACTCTGATATCCTATCGACGAACGGTTGGTTGCGTTAGAATCTAGACTCAACGAACTACGCCCTAGGCCTTTGAAACACTTAGGAACTCTCAATGTACTGGGTCATAACCCGCCTCAAAGTTGACTAAAACCCGTCCGGAACAATCCGTCAACCTATCCTTCGAAAATTTTAAGTCTTACCCCCTTTCGTACGCTCTCAAATGCATGACCTGAACTACGGGGTGTAACAACCACAATTCCCGTAATGGGATCTACCGCATCGGCCACACTGAGGGGGGGTGGTCCCGATCGGTTAGCACTTCGCTACCTCGACGCCAAGTCCCGGGGCCCGTCCGCCTCGAATACCGGTTGTCCTGAGGATGGTGTAGGATTGCTCGACCGCCGGTGCAAATATAGATCGCCGAGGCCGCCCACCGAGAGCTACCAAAAGACCTGCCCCGGCCTTCTTCTCGCTGTTGTCTCACAACCCGCCGCCTCTACGCCTCGCATCTGCGTGAGCTCGCATGCGGGTAATGTCCATGCCTGGCTGAAGAGCTACACCCGCACAAGACTCGACCATATAATCATCTAGCCCGGTGACGTAGCGGTGCACCCTGTCCTCCATATCTGCTACCAATGCAGGGACATATCGAGCCAACAAATCGAACTCAACGTTGTACTCCCGAACTGTGCCCCCTCTCTGTCTCAGTAACAAAAACTTGTCGGCCCGTGCCCTCCTCATCTATAGAGGCAAGAAGTGAGTGAGAAAAGCCTCCGAGAACTCGTCCCAAGTAGCTGGGGACGCGTGCTCTCCCCGGGACAACTCCCACGAGTCAAACCGTCCGATCGCGGTATCACGCAGCCGACGCGAACCAAGATCACGGACTCGGTCTCAAGCCTTGATCACTGTGATGATCCTTCAGAATCGAAGGATGAACTCCTGCGATCATCCTCGTGCCTCGACCAGTAACTCGCGGCTACAACTCGAAAAATCCGTAGCCTCAAATCGTCAATCTCGGGTGAACCATGTGCATCGCTGAATCGGAATCGCCAGATCCAGCCTATCTCATGTTCTGCCACGATCCCGCCAGAATTAGGCCATCTCTTCAGAACCATCTCATCTCGCTCCAGTGTGGACCGAGGCGCAGTGCGTGGTCTCATCACCCACCGCCGCGCCCTAAACCCTCGCTGGGCGTGGCGTGGAACTCGCTGCCTCTGTATAGATTGGGCACGAACCTCGTGACTTCTGTCTACTAGCAGCTCCCGCTTTGCCTTCCTTCGGGCGGGTTGCCTTACGTGAGGCATAATCATAAAGAAAGGAAATACGTTAGAGGGGTCCAACTTATAACACAGCTCTAAGGCACGATCTCAGAGTGAGAAGAATGGAAACCAATCCTAAATATCCTATAGCCTCTTGATTATGGGTGTAGTGCACAACACACCGATAATCAATACTCTACTAGATACGGTCTGTAGACACTTTCCGAGGATTAACTGCTCTGATACCACTTTTGTCACGATTCGCCTGGGCCCGTGGATCGTGTCTTACCCGCACCCAAGTAGTCATACATCGAGTAATCGTAATATAAAAACAAGACATGAAACAATTGTAAAATGAGACACGCTTTATCCGAGAAAAGTCGCTTTTCGGATATATATATAAACAAGTCCGCATTACATCCCAACTGCATAATAGGGCTCTGCACTTAAGAAAGTGAATAACTATGGCGGGACAGGGCCCCGCCATACCCTGAATGTACATATATCTACAACATCAGGGAGAACCATACCAAAAGTCGAGCCTCCGGAGAAGATGGAGCTCCTGACACCAAAGCAAAAGATCCTAAGGATGCGGATCTAGCACCTGCTTTCCCTTACCTGCGGCATGAACGCAGCCCCCCGAAGGAGGTCAGTACAACAGGTACCAAGTATGTGAAACTGTAAAGTACTTAAATAAAATCATATCTTTTTAAAACCAATTTTACAAATATGTACGAAACAACCAATGTAACTGCACATAGTGCCACATCACAAACAAGAGTAATAATAGGTAAACTGTAATAGGTCTTTTCTAGCCGTGAATGATCAAGCAAGGCCAATCGCCCATAGTATCATTATGCATGCCTAATCTCGGACTCAGTAGTACGATAGGCCACCTAGGCCCGCATGAGGTAATCCCGCATCGAGGGTAGCTACTCCGGCATCGCCCCGACTATCGTAGTCCGTACGCCACATGCATCGCATGAGGTATTCCGCGACACTAACTCGAACTCAGAGCTCGCATAGGTCCCCTGGACCCGCATGAGGTATCCCTCGCATCGGGGGGAGCTTAACCCCCGGTATAACATGTCAAGAGGTGAGTGGTATACTACTAACATAACAGCTTATCGTTAAACAACATAAGCACAATAAGAATAACCTCTTTATACAAACGTCACAAGACACTAACACACATAGCATCATAATATGTTGTTATACCCCGTAGTTGCAGGGTATGTATGTGAGGACGTACGTACGAGAGTACGGCAGAAATTTTGAAAAGAAAGAAAGATGTGAGTTTTCGGCGGAAAAGTTTCCGGTTATTTGTGAAGAAAAAGGTTCGTTAATGGGAATTGGATTCCCAGATTTGGTATTTGGACTTCATAGATTATATTAGAATTTTGAGATTTTATTTTCGGAAATGGTCACGTGGGGCCCACTGAGAAATTTACTTTTGCCGGGCCCACTTTGTTTTGAGATTTTGGCCATTGTGATATTTTTCTAAGACGTTTTTGAGGGCCAATAGGAGGGTGACACGTGTCACCCCGCCGTGGCTTGGCCGGTTACCTTTGTGCACAACACTTGGTAGAGTCGCCGACTAAACGCTTTGCGTAACTGCGGCGGAAAATTCCGGCTATGTCGCTTTTGTATTTTTGCGGATTTTTCCGAGACGAAACATTTTGGACCAACGGGAGGGTGACATGTGTCACCTCACATCGAAGCAAGGGCGGCAACCTCGACGATCGTTCACGCCGCCAATCGCCTTGTTTTGTGCCTTGTTTTGGCCTTGTTTGGTGCATTGTTTTATGGCATGTTTTGTGGAGTAGGGGTTAGGGTGCACTTGGCTTAATCTTGCCCTTACACTTTGTTATACCCCGTATTTCCAGAGTATGTACGTAAGGGAATACGTACGAAAGTCTTGCCTTAAAGATAAGCCTTGAACGTTTTTTTTTAGGCACAACTCACAAAACGAATAGTTTTCCGACGAAACGCTTTCCACTTTCGTAGGGTAAATTCCGCTATGCCATTTCTAATTTTGCGGATTTTTCCGAGAGGCGAAACATTTTGGACTAGCGGAGGGCGACACTTGGCACCCTCCAATTTGTGGACTTGAAATCGTCCATTTGGACGATTTGAAGAAGTGTGGCACGTTTTTGGTGCCTTGTTCAAAGTCAAGGAGTTGGTAGGATATTTGTGTATAGTTAATCCTCACCCTACACTTGCCTTGCACTTGTCTAAATCTTGGCCATTGGTTGGCCACTTCTTGACCTATAAATACCCCCCCTTAAGATGAAGAGTTCTTCATCCACAAATTACTTTCCAAGTCTTGAAAATCCTCCCTTCTCCCTTGTTAGCCAATTCGTCCAAAGCCCTCTTCCCCCTCTAGCCTAAGTGGCCTTGGCCGAATACCCCCCCTAGCCTAGCCAAAAATCTACCCCCCTCCCTTGGTAGAAAAGTTATCTTCTTGTATTGTTATAATGCCCAAAATACCCGCGCCCAAACACCTTCGTACTTAGTAGAAGTTGTGAAGAACGTATAAGGTTCTTGGAGCATACAACTTAGGAGCAAAACCTTGCTCAGGCGCGACTTTTTCTAGGATATTATTGGGCTTACCGAGGTAATAATCCTAACCCTCTTTTGAATTAGAGAATACTTACTGTTATAGTATAAGAATAAGTATAAATACTTAGAAGTATATCACAGAATAGAATTGAAGTATTAATCACTTAGAAGGGTTTAAAAGAGGAATAATCAATCAGATTTACATAGGATTTGTTTTCACATGAACTTATATAGCTCACCGGTAGGGAAGTGACTTACCGTAGAATTATGAACCCCTGTTTAGAATGACCTTGAGTAGGCTTTAATAGATATCTGTGACTATTATAGGTGACTCTGCGCGACATATTGAACTTGCGGTGGTTTTGAGAAGGTATGTGATTCTTCCTAAAGCATGATATTTTACAATATAACTACGCAATGTCTTTGACTTAAGCCTAATAATACTTACGGCAATGCCTCACGCTTAAGCCTGAATAATACTTACTGAATGCCTCACGGCAAGCTGAATGATAAAGAATCAAAACATTTCAAAAGACATCAATCATATTAATGTAAGAGAACTAATTGGTTTTTAAAGCGAGCTTAAGAGTTATACTAGCTTTATGGGAAGTGAGTATAACCACTTAAGTTTTATAAAAGAAACAGTTTGCCTATGTGTTTATATGACTTGTATTGTGAAAAGAATAAAGATGGTTTGATCAATAGACATGATATCTTGCTATGTGTGTTAGTATCTTGTAACGTTTGTATAGGTGAGTATCCTTATTGTGCTTATGTTGTTTAAAGATAAGTTGTTATGTTAGTATACTATCACTCACCTTGAGATGATACAGGGGTTAAGCGCCCTCCGATGCGGGTAGACTCGGTGATGCAGGACCATGATTCGAGAATACCTCATGCGGTCCAGGGGGCCTATGCGGAGCTACGAGTTCCGAGTTAGTATGCGGGTTATACCTCACGCGTGCTGTGGCCATGCGACAATGAGTCGAGGCGATGCCGAGTAGCTACCTCGATGCGGGTTTTACCTCATGCGCCCATGTGAGTGGCCGCGCGACTCGAGTTCAGGATTAGGCTTGCGAATGATGATGAGGCGAGTGGCCTGCTTCGATCATTCGCAGCCTAGACAAGACTCATCACGATTACTATTGTTGCTCTTGTTTGTGATGTGGCACTATGTGCGGTTTCCTTGGTTGTTTCATACATATTTGTAAACTGGTTTTAAAAATGATATGTTTCATTTAAGTACAGTTTCGCATACTTAGTACATCGACTCCTTCTGGGCCGCTCATGCCGCAGGTGGCAAGCAGTGCTAGATCCGCGTTCTTAGGATCTCTACGTTGGTGTCGAGCTCCATCTCTTCCGAGGCTCTACTTTTGTATGATCTCCTGTTGTAGATAGTTTTGTACAGGTATGGCGGGCCCCGTCCCGCCATAGTTGTATATTTCCTTAGAGGTCTGTAGTCATGTTATGCGATGGTCGGATGTAATTTGAACTATGATTATATATATATGCCGAAAAGCGGTGTTTTCTCACATAAAGCGTGTCTTACTTTATAAATCGTTTCATGTCTTGCTTTATATTTCCGCCGATTACTCGATGTATGACTACTGGTGCCGAAGGCACGATCCACGCCCCGCACGGTCGTGACAAAAGTGGTATCAGCGATTAATCCTCGGAAAGTGTCTACGCACCGCATCTAGTAGTCTTGATTATCGTGTGTTGTGCACCACACCAATAATCGTGAGGCTATAGGATATTTAGGATTGGTTTCCATTCTTCTCATTCCGAGATCGTGCTTTAGAGTCGTGTTATAGGTTGGACCTCTAACGTATTCCTTTCCCGTAATGATTATGCCTCCACGTAAGGCAACCCGGCCCGTGGGCAAGGCACCGAGGGAGGCGCTAGCGAGACACCGAGTCACGAGGCTCGTGCCCGATCTATACCAGAGACGGCGAGTTCTATGACGCCGCCACCAAAGAGACCACGCACCCACACCTCCTGTCCCACACTGGGCGGAGGAGTTAGGTACAAGGAGATGGCCCGACTTTGGCTAAAGTCAGGCCCGACGAGAGAGATTGACGCGGCAGCTCGGCTCCAGCTCGCACCCGTGGTACACCCGAGGCGAGTTTGAGGCTACGAGACTTCTTGAGCTGTAGCCCACCGGAGTTTTATGGATCGAGGCCGGAGGATGATCCGCAGGAGTTCATCCGTCGATTCAGAGGATTTTGAGAGTGATCGGGCGTCGAGACCGAGTCCGTGATCTTTGGTTCACATAGGCTGCGCGTGATACCGCCCGATTGGTTTGATTCATGGGAGTTATCCGGGAGAGCACGCGCCCCAGCCTACTGGGATGAGTTCTCGAGGCTTTCTCACTCACTTTTTGCCTCCACAGATGAGGCGCGGTCGATAGATTTTTCCGCCGAGGCGAGAGACGACCGTCGTGAGTACAATGTCGAGTTTGATTCTTTGGCTCGATATGTCCCAAAGATTGGTAGCAGATATGGAGGATAGGGTGCACCGCTATGTCACCGGCAGACGACTATATGGCCGAAGTCATGTGCGGGGTTTCTCTCCACCGTATGGACATTACCGCATGCAGCTCACGCCTGATGCGGCGAGCGCAGAGGTCGGCGAGTGGGCATGACAGCAGAAGAAGGCCGTGACGGAGGGTCTTCGGTGGTTATCGTGGGCGGCCTCGGCAGCCTAGATTCGCACCACGGCCACCGAGCACTCGCACCGCCCTCAAGACGAGTTTTCGAGGGCGCACCAGGCGTGGCTTCAGACGTCCAGAGAATCAGAGGAACTGGCCGAACGGGACCACCCCCCAAGTGTGGCCGAGGCGGTAGATCAAATTACGGTAAGTGTGGTACTACTTATCGATCTTGTTACGCCAGGGCGGCAGGCCACTTTGCGAGGGATCGTCCGACCGGGCGGTGGTAGGCCCACCGGGTTACGTGGCCGCTTCATCATCTCCTCGATTACTCGCCGGGCGGGGTGCTCATGGGTCGCAGGTCGCGCAGGTCGTGGCTCGAGTCCGATTCTAGCGGTCCTCGAATCGCATTTATGCTTTGTCCACCGGATCGTGAGGCCTCACCGATGTCGCCACGTACCTTATCGGTTCTGGGTTTGATGTTTATGCCTTGATAGATCCGGTTCTACTGTCCCATATATCCCCTTGTTGCTAGTAGGATAGGGATGAGCACGAGTCCATAGACCCTTTCGAGGTAGCTACGCCTGGGTGATTCGGTGGTAGCTCGCGGGTATATAGAGCTTGTCTGTGACTATTTACGCCGTCGGACCACAGCCGACTTGATAGAGTTGGAGATGATTGACTTCGACGTGATCATGGGGATGGATTGGCTAGCCTCTTGCTACGCCAATGTAGGCAGAGAGAGAGTAATGCGGTTCCGGTTTCTGAGGCCGGTTGTTGAGTGGGAGAGCACGGTACGCGAGGGGTAGGTTTATTTCCTACCTCAAGGCTAGGAAGATGGTGCGAGGGTACATCTACCATCTAGTTCGAGTGTTTGATCCGAGGTGCGGTACCAGATTTTCGCCGATTCCGTAGTCGCGAGTTCCCGCACGTGTTCCCGGATGACCTCGGGTATCCTCACGAGAGGGAGATTGAGTTTTGTATTGACATATTGCGGATACTCGGCTATTTCCATTCCGCCATACGTAATGGCACTGCCGAAGTTGAGAGAGTGAAGGATCGGCAGGGATTTGCTAGAAAAGGGCTTCATTAGGCCAGTGTTTCTCCTGGGGCGCGGTATTGTTCGTGAAGAAGAAGGGCGGGGCCGCGCATGTGTGTTGATTACAGCAACAACAAGGTGACCATTAAACGAATACCCCTTCCTGTGATTGATGATTTGTTCGACGATTGCGAGCGCGAGATGTTTCTCCAAGATTGATCTGCGTCGGGCTATCATCGTTCGTGTCGAGAGGTGGATGTCCCTAGGATCGCATTCAGACCCGCACGCATTATGAGTTCGTGGTCATGTCTGGTTGACCAATGCTCGCAGATTCATGGATTTGATGAACCGAGTGTTCAAACCATTTTGGACACGTTTGTGATAGTGTTCATTGATGATATCTTGGTTTATTCTCGCCAGAGCGGAGCATGCGAGCATTTGAGGGCCGATTCTCGAGACCAGCAGTTGTACGCCAAGTTTTCCAAATGTGAGTTTTGGTTGACTTCAGTGGCGTTTCTTGGGCATATTGTCGGGGCTGATGGCATTCGAGTGGATACGGCCAAGATCGAGGAAGTCAGGACTTGGCCTAGACCTACTACTCCGACAGATGTACGCAGCTCGGGCCTTGCAGGATATTATCGGCGGTTCGTGGAGAAGTTTGCTTCTATCTTCGCACCATTGACTAGGGTGACTCGGAAGGCGCCAAGTTTGATGGATCGATGCTTGGAGCGAGGTTTCGATTCTTGAAAGAGGCGACGACCGCCCCGGTTCTTACTCTTCCAGAGGGTCCAGATGGTTATGTCGTGTATTGTGATGCGTCAGGCATCGGGTTGGGATGTGTGTTGATGCAGCATGGCAGAGTTATAGCATATGCATCCCGACAGCTGAAGAAACACGAGGAACTACCCCACCCATGATTTGAGTCGCGGTGATTCACGCTAAGATGCGAGGCACTATTTGTATGGGGTTCACGTGGATATTTATACGCACCACAAGAGCCTCCAGATATCTTCACCAGAGGAGGCTGAACTTACGGCAGGCGGTGGTTAGAGTTGCTTAAGGATTACGATGTTGATATCTATACCAGGAAGGCCAATGTTGGCAGATGCTCTTAGTCGTAGTCGATGGGAGCCTATCGGATGTGCGGCTAGAGAGGAGGGACATGGTTCGTGATTTGCATCGCCAGCGAGCCTTGTGTCCGCTTGATTGATTACGATAGCGGTGGGGTTAGAGTTCGTGAGGTTGCCAGTCTTCCATCGCCGTCGAGGTGAAGAGGCAACATTCGAGGATCCGCTTGATTCGATATCGTGATCTGACTCTTCGTGAGGCAAGGGTCCTTTGAGGTAGCACGATGGGTGCTAAGGTTTGAGGGCGCATCGTGTTCGGATGTTTGAGGACTTGGGAGTTCTGGGGAAGCAGCGTTACTCTATCCATCCGGTCGACCAAGATGTACCACGACCTTAGATGCGTGTATTGGTGGGATGGCTTGAAGAGGACGTTGCGAGTTCGTAGCTCGCCCGTGTTGTCGGCGGTGAAGGTAGAGCACCGAGGCACGTGGTTTGTTACGCGATTGAGATCCCGACGGAAGTGGGAGGTAATCAACATGGATTTCATCACGGGATTACCTCGCACTCGAGGAGACATGATTCTATATGGGTTATCGTCGGCGGTCGAAAATCAGCCCACTTTCTTCCCGTCCGGACGACTTTTGGTGAGGATTATGCGGACTTTACATCCGAGAGATCGTCGATTGCATGGAGTCCCTACCCGATCATATCGAGCCCGGTTTACGCTAACTGGAGGTCCTTCCAGAGGGTTTAGGGGCGCAGTGAGCACGAATCGCATTTCATCCACGCATGACGACAGCAGAGCGCACTATCCGCACTCTTGAGGATATCTGCGAGCTTGTGTTATTGACTTTAGTGGTAGTTGGGAGGATCATTTGCCTCTAGTTGAGTTCGCGTATAATAATAGCTACCACTCGATTCGGATGGCGCCTTATGAGGCCTTGTATGGAGGAAGTGCAGATCGCCTATAGGTTGGTTCGATGTGGGCGAGGGCTAGTGGGACCAGATTTGGTACGCAGCGATGGATAAGTGAAGCTTATCCGAGATGGCTATCGACAACCGAGTCGGTAAGTCGTATGCAGATCATCGTCGTCGGCATCTTGAGTTCGAGGTTCATGATTGGGTTTTCCTAGGTGTCACCCATGAAGGGTGTGATGAGATTCGGAAGAAGGAAGCTCACCAAGGTACGTTGGGCGTTTGATTGTCCGCAGGTAGGCAAGGTTGCCTACGAGTTGATCTGCCGTCCGACCGGAGGCGGGCATCCGGTGTTTCACGTATCTATGCCGGAGAGATGTATCGGGATCCATCTAGGGTGCACCCGATTGACGATGTCCAGTGGCCAGGGGTTATCGTATGAGGAGATTCCCATAGCGATAGTCGATCGTCGAGTTAGGCGTCTGCGGACGAAGGACGTGGCTTCCACAAAGTCTTGTGGCGAACGAGCTTAGGAGGAGATGGCGTGGGAAGGCGAGGAGGACATGAGGCGCAGGTACCTCACCTATTTCCCACACCTCCGTAATTCACTTTCCTACTTGTAAATTTTCGTTATCGTTTTACCTAAGTGTTGCTCAGAGTCGCGGTGTGGCATTTACAATCGTTTAAGCTTCTTCGATAATCGTTTGGGAAGGAACATTCGGACGAATGTTTCTAAGGGGAGAATGTTATACCGTATTTCCAGTATGCGTAAGGGAATACGACGAAAGTCTTGCCTTAAAGATAAGCCTTGACGCTTTTTTTAGGCACAACTCACAAAACGAATAGTTTTCCGACGAAACGTTTCCACGACTTTCGTAGGTAAATTCCGCTATGCCATTTCTAATTTTTGCGGATTTTTCCGAGAGACGAAACATTTTGGACCAGCGGAGGGCGACACTTGGCACCCTCCAATCAGGACTTGAAATCGTCCATTTGGACGATTTGAAGAAGTGTGGCACGTTTTGGTGCCTTGTTCAAAGTCAAGGAGTTGGTAGGATATTTGTGTATAGTTAATCCTCACCCTACACTTGCCTTGCACTTGTCTAAATCTTGGCCATTGGTTGGCCACTTCTGACCTATAAATACCCTTAAGATGAAGAGTTCTTCATCCAAAAATTACTTTCCAAGTCTTGAAAATCCTCCCTTCTCCCTTTTTAGCCATTTCGTCCAAAGCCCTCTTCCCCCTCTAGCCTAAGTGGCCTTGGCCTAATTACCCCCAATAGCCTAGCCAAAAATCTACCCTCCCTTGGTAGAAAAGTTATCTTCTTGTATTGTTATAATGCCCAAAATACCTAGCCCAAATACCTTAGTACTTAGTAGAAGTTGTGAAGAACTTCTAAGGTTCTGGAGCATACAACTTAGAGCAAAACCTTGCTCAGCGACTTTTCTAGGATATTATTGGGCTTACCGAGGTAATAATCCTAACCTCTTTTGAATTAGAGAATACTTCTTGTTATAGTATAAGAATAAGTATAAATACTTAGAAGTATATCACGAATAGAATTGAAGTATTAATCACTTAGAAGGGTTTAAAAGAGGAATAATCAATCAGACTTACATAGGACTGTTTTCACGAGACTTATATAGCTCACCGTAGGGAAGTGCCCGACTTATCGTAGAATTATGAACCCGTTTAGAATGACCTTGAGTAGGCTTTAATAGATATCTGTGACTATTAGGTGACTCTCTCGCGCGACATATTCAACTTAGCGGTGGTTTTCACGGAAGGTATGTGATTCTTCCTAAAGCATGATATTTTACAATATAACTACGGCAATGTCTTTGACTTAAGCCTAAATAATACTTACTAATGCCTCACGCTTAAGCTGAATAATACTTACAGAATGCCTCACGGCTTAAGCTTTGAATGATAAAGAATCAAAACATTTCAAAAGACTCTCAATCATATTAATGTAAGAGAACTAATTGGTTTTTAAAATGAAGCTTAAGAGTTATACTAGCTTTATGGGAAGTGAGTATAACCACTTAAGTTTTATAAAAGAAACAGTTTGCCTATGTGTTTATAATGGACTTGTATTGTGAAAAGAATAAAGATGGTTTGATCAATAGACATGATATCTTTGCTATGTGTTAGTATCTTGTAACGTTTGTATAGGTGAGTATCCTTATTGTGCTTATGTTGTTTAAAGATAAGTTGTTATGTTAGTATACTATCACTCACCTCTTGAGATGATACCGGGTTGTCGCCTCCGATGCGGGTAGACTCAGCGGTGCAGGACCATGATTCGAGAATACCTCACGCGGTCCGAGGGGCCTATGCGAGCTACGAGAGTTCCAGGTTAGTATGCGGGTTATACCTCATGCGGTGCGTGGCCATGCGGACGAGTCCAGGCGATGCCGAGGAGTAGCTACCCTCGATGCGGGTTTTACCTCATGCGCCCGTGAGTGGCCTATGCGGACTCGAGTCGAGGATTAGGCTTGCGAGAATGATGATGGGGCGAGTGGCCTGCTTCGATCATTCGCGGCCTAGACAAGACTCATCACGATTACTATTGTTGCTCTTGTTTGTGATGTGCACTATATGCGGTTTCTCGTTGTTTCATACATATTTGTAAACTGGTTTTAAAATGATATGTTTCATTTAAGTACTTCGATTTCGCATACTTAGTACTGTTATCGACCTCGCGGGGCTGCGTTCATGCCGCAGTGGCAAGCAGTGCTAGATCCGCATTCTTAGGATCTCTACGTTGGTGTCGAGCTCCATCTCTTCCGAGGCTCTACTTTTGGTATGATCTCCTGTTGTAGATAGTTTTGTCTGATCGGTATGGCGGCCCTGTCCGCCATAGTTGTATATTTCAGAAGTGCAGAGTCATGTTGTATGATGTCGGATGTAGCTTTGAACTATGATTATATATATATGCCGAAAGGCGGTGTTTTCTCACATAAACTGTGTCTTACTTTATAAACTGTTTCATGTCTTGCTTTATATTTCCGCTGATTACTCTGATGTATGACTACTTGGGTGCCCCGGTAAGGCACCAGTCACGGGCCCCGGCACGGGTCGTGACACACTTGCTATACACTTGGAAGGATCTTGGCCCTTGGTTGGCCTTTGGTTTTGCTATAAATACCCCCCCTAAGTGTGAAGACTTCATCCATTCCAAAAACTTCCAAGTCTTGAAACCCTCTCCTCCGGCTTGGTGAGCTCTTGGCCAGAGCCTCCCTCTTTTCGTGTGGCCTTTGGCCGAGGGTTCCCTCCCCTTTGTGGTGCTAGTAGTGGGTACCCACCTAGCCTAGTTGTTTTCGTATAATACCCTTGTTGTGGTATAGAAATACTCCCCTAGTATTGTTATAATGCCCAAATACCTTAGCCTTGTACCTTGTAGTTTTCCAAAGATACCTCTATACGTAGAGTCCGGAAATACTACCTTTTGTCCTTTTAGTCTCAAACCGAAACCCTAAGGAAATCTTCATAGTTGGTTGAAGTATTTGAGTAGAAGTTGGTTAGAACTTCTAAGGGTTGTTTGGAGCGGATTGGAGCGCACGGAGTAGGAGCTAAACCTTGCTCAGGATCGACTTTTATCTCGGATAATTTTGGGCTTATCGAGGTAATTATCTTGTCCCTCTATTGTAATTGGAAATTACATGTTTGTTAGAATATATAGTTGAAGTATACTATATATAGAACTATACTTAGTATTCGGCAATGTCTTTTGACTTAAGCCTGAAGAATAAGGAACAGAACTGAACTGTATTTACATAGGACTGTATTGCAGTAGACTTGTGTTGTATTACTGTGTAGAATTGTACACGTCCGGTTAGACGTGTAAAACCCCCCCCCCTGGTTGGCTTGGTAGCCGGCCTCGATAGAGGAGGAGATTTACGCTGTGGCGGGGAGAGTCTGTAGAATTTTCTATAGAAAGATAGAAAACTTGTGTTTTGGGGTTAATAGACGTTTATGACCTTTATAGGTGAAAGTACTAAGAGTAGCGTATTCTACTCGAGGAGTGGAAAGGGCTAGCAAGGTTGTAGTACTTGGAGCATTTTGCTTATTGTCGATAAATCGTCGCGAGGTATGTGAACCTCTTCCTATCTTTTCTAGCATGATTGTTGTGAACTATGTAGTGCGGTGACGCATACGTGCTAAGTGATTTGGTTGGTTTAAAACATAGGGTGTTATAATAGCTTTATGGGAAGTTAGTTATAACGACCTTATGTAAGTGAAAATGGTTTACTGATGTTAGAAGTTAAGAGACTTGATCTTATAAGATAAGAGACTTAACTTATTTGTTTTAATGTGGATGTTTGTGTGAAACCTCATTCGTGAGTAATGAGTACTTGGTTTTAAAGGGATAATGTTTTACTGATTTCGGGAATCAGAATGTGTATCGACAGACCACTGCAGCGTTAATAAAAGGAAAATGTATTGAATAATGATGTGTTGTATTAAAACCAGTAGAAACCTCCATCTGCATAGAAGCTAAGATAAGACAAAATGATATTACATTTTCTAGATCATGGCTGCTGTAATAAGATCGTTATAAACAAGAATAAACTACTCACATATATGACATATGTTACTCAATTGTTCTAAAAAGGAATCAAGTGATTAAGTTTGGGAACTATGAAACCTTTTGAAAATGAGAAGTTGGAGTAATTGAAACTAGGCAAACTGGAACTTAGGAAAAGAATGTTGGTACTTGATTTTAAAAGGAAAGTGTTCTGGTTTACTTAAAAATGTGGGTTGGTCATTCTAATACTACGGGTATCGGGTGACTTTGATAAAAGTAATGGATCTCTTTTACAAAATTTAAGTTACGTAGTACTTTAGGCTAAAACCGGACTTTGGTATAAAATGAAAGTACTTTGTGTTGTTGTGAAACTTGCCTATGCTTGTTGTTGTGAAGCTTGGCTATGCTTATTGTGATAACCTTTGTTGTGCAAAGCGTTGTATTTCGGTGTTACCGCGTCTCGATGGAGGGTCGGTTGACTTGTTGAGAACTTACTTGGACGTGCCGGCAGTGACGGAGAAATTCCACGGGTACGTTCCTGTTGATAGTATTATTGTTGTGCATCGCTATGGACATACTGACACGATGCGTAGCGCACGGGTATGCTTCCATTTAGATTACCGCCTTGTTGTTTCCCTTTGGACATACTGACACGATGCGTAGCGCACGGGTATGCGTCCATTTGGAATGTTGTCTTATTTTTCCCTTTGGACATACTGACACGATGCGTAGCGCACGGGTATGCGTCCATTTGGAATGTTGTCTTATTTTTCCCTTTGGACATACTGACACGATGCGTAGCGCACGGGTATGCTTCCATTTGGATTGCTGTCTTGTTGTTGAGGTCACATGGACATGTCTACACCGATGCAGAATTCCGGGGGCATGTGGCCATGGGACATTGGTATTATTGTTGCATCATGGACATGTCTACACCGATGCAGTATTCTGGGGGCATGCGGCCATGATGCGAACATGATTGATGCTGTGGGCGTGAGACCCATAGTTATATTTGAGTGATGGCTTGAGGGCGTGAGTCCTCGATCGATATGATCGCTTTTATGTTGTGAATCGTAGTTTGGTTATCATACATGTCTCGCTTTATATAGACTAGTATGATTTCATTTACTGATTTTACGCTTTCACATACTTGGTACTGTTGTCAGACCGACCTCTTCGGGCCGCGTTCATGCCGCAGTAGAGGTACATCGGCCGTGGATCCTCGCCATAGGATCACGCCAACAGATTTGAAGCTCCGTTTCTCCGAGGCTTATCTTTGCAGTGTTCCCGAGTTGTAGGTTCTTGTACATTCGGGGTATGGCGGGCCTCGTCCCGGCCATAGTCATCAGTATATCTTAAGGTCTGTAGTAATCTTTGTGGCGTGGTTGTAAAAGGATTAAACTGCTCGTGTTTTATGTATATACCAAGGCAACTGTTTTGGTTGGCCTATTTATTTATTATATCTCTTGTTAAATGACTCATGTTTTATGTTCCGCTGATTTTCTCTGATGTATGTATCACTAGGGTGCCCAGGGTAAGGCACCAGTAACGGGCCCCGGAACGGGTCGTTACATATGTCTACTCATCAAACCATCTTATTATACTTTCCAGAAATCAATACAAGTCCTTCGTAAACACATAAGTAAACTGTTCCTTTTATCTTTCTTAAGTCGTTATACCTAACTTTCCATAAAGCTAGTATAACTCTTAAGCTTTTTGTTTAAAACAAGTATTTCTCTTCTTTCAAAAATGATTCATAATTCTTTTGAAATACTTCAAGATTCTTATTATTTAGACTCAAGTCAAAAGACGTCAAGTAAAACCATGTTCAGTTAACACACGTACGTCTACCGTACTATATATATACTTTAAAATATCATGCTCATGAGGATAGGAAGAATCACATACCTTCTCGGCGAAATACACCTGCCAAGTCGAATATGTCGCACGCAGAGTATCAACCTATAACAGTCAAATACGTCTATCAACGTCTAGACTACTCTGTAGGATAATCTAAGCAGAGGGTTCTCTATTCTACGGAAAATCGGGCAGCACTTCTCTACCCGTTAAACTACACAAGTTCATCAGAATACAAATCCATGTAAGTACAGTTCAATCTTCTTTAATATTCTTCTGATGAACTACAGTTCAATTCTCTTCTGTAATACCCTTCTATGTAATTACCGTTCAATTCTCTTCTATAATACCCTTCTATGTAATTACCGTTCAATTCTCTTCTTTAATATCCTTCTATGTATTTTATACTTATTTCTATACTTCTACAGTATGTATTCTCCAATTACAATAGAAGGATAAGATTATTATTTACCTCGATAAGCCCAAAATTATCCAAGATATAAGTCGATCCTGAGCGAGGTTTATCTCCTAATCCGAACGCTCCAATCCGCTCCAAGAAACCCTTAGAAGTCTCTACACAACTTCTACTTACTACTTCAACCAACTATGAAGATTTTCCCAGGGTTTCGTTTAGTGACTAATGGATATAAGATAGTATTTCTGGGCTTTTAGTATAGATGTGACTTTGGAATACTACAAGATATACGACTAGGGTATTTGGGAATAGTAACAATACTTTGGAGAGTATTTTCTACCAAGAGGGGGGGCTTTTGCCGAGACAACTAGGAAGGGGGGGGGGGGGGAAGGGGTGTTTCGGCTTAGCTCTTCTCAAGAGGGGGGGAGAAAGGGCTTGGACGAAAGCTCACTTAGGGGAGAAGGGAGTTTTTAAGACTTGGAAAGTATTTGTGGATGAAGAAGTTTTCAACTCAAGGGGGGTATTTATAGGGCTTTCAAGGGCCAAGATTAAGGCAAGTGGAGGGTGTAGATTTGCACATGTGCACCCTACCATCTACTCCACAAATCACTCACCAACATTGACCCATGGTTTAGGCCACAAAATCGTGCCAAGATAGCCCACAAGTTGCCGTCCACTTGAGGGTGACAAGTGTGGCCCTCTCGTTGGTCCAAAATATTTTATCTCTCGGAAAAATCTGCAAAAAATATTAATGTTGCAACCGTAATTTTCCATACGCAAGTTTTGGAAAACGTTTCGTCGGAAAACAATTCTTTTCATGGGTTGTGCACAAATTTTCGTCCCTTATGCCTACTTAAGGCTTGAACTTTTGTACGTACGTCCTCACATACATACTCTGGAAATACAGGGTATAACAACCTTACCAGTCCCCCAGTAAACGGGTACAAAAACTTCTCATAATACCATAATCGTGTCGTCTTGATCACCACAACCCTTACTTACTCTATACAGGTCTCATCCGTACAATCCTCTTACGCATACCACGTAGCTTAATCTATTAACACGACATTCCATTAAGTTTCTTAACATGACTTCTTAAGGGTCCACTGCCTTATCAGACAGTTCATCCTTTCCCAATTATCCCAAAATAAAACATAAGACCTTGGCGAGAATTCATTAACTGTTCCATACCTTCCCGGTATCTAGTTAGTCTTTACCAACTCCTCGTAATCTAAAATCATTCTAGGCAACACGCGCGTCGACCTCATACATAACTCTGTATAGTTGTATGTCACAATGCCAACTATACCATAATCATTACCAACCTGGATACGCAATCCACATAGTCCTTCCTGGGTCACTGCTGCCTTTCTCGTAGCTGCAATCAACATAAATCGTTAGGGAGAAACGACCCTAATAACACAACTCTATCGCACAATCTCAGAGTGAGAAGAATGGAAACCAATCCTAAATGCCCTGCAGCCTCCTGATTATAGATGTGGTGTACAACACACCGATAATCAAGACTCTACTAGACACGGTCTGTAGACACTTTCCGAGGACTAACTGCTCTGATACCACTTTTGTCACGACCCGACCCCGGGCCGCGACTGGTGCCCTACCTGGGCACCCTTCTATTCATACAACATAATAAACTGCAGAAGATAAATTAACACTTTTTTTTCTTTTAAACCAAGGCCAAGCCGATAAGGCTGCTGTTACACCCCGTAGTTCCAGGGTATGTATGTGAGGGCGTACGTACGAGAATACGACAGAAAAATTGGAAAGGAAGAAAGATGCGATTTTTCGACGGAAAAGTTTCCGGGTTTTGTGAAGGAAAAAGGTTCGTTGATGGGAATTGGATTCCCATATTTGGTATTTGGGCTTCTTGGATTATATTAGATTTATGAGATTTTATTTTCGGAAATGGTCACGTGGGGCCCACGGGAGAAATTTACGGTTTTGTGGGGCCCACTTTGTTTTTGAGATTTTCGGTATTTTGGATATTTTCGGAAGATGAAATATTTTGGACGAGTAGGGGGGCGACACGTGTCACCCCATGTGGCCACCTTGGCCGAAATGGTGGGACAAGTGGCTAGACACTTGTCCCTTGGCCGAAATGGCCTTACAAGTGGCAAGCCACTTGTCTTGTGTTTTCGTTGGCCATGTGGTGTGGTGGGACCCACACACACATGGCCCAATCTTGACCACCCACTTGCTATGATCTTAACCCTTGAATTCTCTATAAATACCCCCTTAGTTGAAGACTAATTTCATTCCATACTTAAGCTTTCCAAAGCAAAAATACTCCCTCCCTTTAGCCTTGTTCTCGTCCACCCTCCCCCACTTGTGTAGAAAATACTTCAAGTATTGTAGTATAATCCCAAATACCTTAGCCTAGTATCTCTAGTTGTATTCCAAAGTTATTTCAATACTAGGAGCCCGGAAACACCACTTTATTCCAATAGTCGCAAAACGAAACCCTAGAAAAATCTTCCTAGCTTGGTTGAAGTGTTTAGAGAAGTTGTTTAGAAACTTCTAAGGGTTGCTTGGAGCGGGTTGGAGCGTAAGGATTTTGAGCTAAACGTTGCTCAGGATCGACTTATATCTTGGATAATTTTGGGCTAATCGAGGTAATGATCTATGTCCCCCCTATTGTAATTGGATATTACATATTGTAGTAGTTTAGAATTGAGTATAAGATATATTGGAAAGATGCTTATAAAGGATTGAGCTGTATTTACATTGGACTGTATTTACAGTAGACTTGTGTAGTATTATTGTTAAGCAGAATTGTACCCGTCCGGTTAGACGTGTAATCCCCTTGGAGTTGTTGGCTTGGTAGCAGGCCTTGATAGGGGAGGTTATTTATGTGATTGCGGGGGGGAGGTTCTGCCAAATTTTTCGTAGAATAGGGAACTGTTTACTTAGAATATGCTATGAAGAGAACTAGAAGTTGATAGATGTATTGTGAATATTATAGGTGGATCTTCTACGCACGGCATACTCAACTTGGCTTGTGGATTAAGCCGAAGAGGTATGTGATTCTTCCTATACTCTTGAGCATGATTGTTGTGAACTATATAGTACGGTAGACGTACGTGTGTGAAATGGATTTTGTTTGTTTAAAACATAAAGTGTTATAATGGCTTTATGGGAAGTTAGTTATAACGACTTTATGAGGATAAAAGAAAGATTTAATTTTGAAAGCAAAACGACTTGATTTCGGAAAAAAGAGAAGTAACTTGATTTAAGTATAGGTTACTTGTTTTGAAAGGAGTAAGTTATTTGGGTTTTAAAAGAATACTTGATGTTGTTTTAAAAGAAAAGCACTTGGTTTAAAAAGTATAGAGTACTTGATTTTAAAGGTCTTGTAAAGATTTTTACGAAGGTGAAGTAATTTGGTTTGAAAAGAAAACGTGTTTTTGATACTACGAGTATTGGTATCGTGTGGCTTTTACATAAAAAGAGGTCTTTTTGAAAGAATGAAAGTACGTTTGAACTTGCCTATGCTTGTTGTGATAGCCTTTGATGTACAAGTGTTTTGTTTCTGTGTTGTCGTGTCTCTCGGGGAGGGCCGGCTATCTGATTGATTGCTTGGACATACTGACACGTTGGATGGTCCACGAGTATGCGTCCACTTTGAGTATTATCTTGTTATTTCCTTTGGACATACTGACACGATGGATGGTCCACGGGTATGCGTCCAGTAGGATGGTTTCATGGCCATGCTTATACCGAGGTAAGATGCCGGGGCATGCGGTCATTGTGATGATTATGTTATTTGTCCATGGACCGCTAATCCATGAAGCTTGCCGCGGTGACGAGCGATCACGGGCTTGATTTGTACATGTGGTTCAGGCACACTTTAGATACTTGTCCTGGTAATTTCTCGTGTATCGGCAGGCTCTGGTAGATAGCTTAAGATACTTGCTACGGTCATATCTCGTGAGACGGTAGGCTATTGTACGTTAGCTTAAGATACTTGTTTCGCCATTGCGCTAGCTTTTTGATCGTAGTTCCGCACTTGCCCGTGAAGGGATATGACTAGCCTTCTGACCGGTATTTGGCTATTCTACTCGCCCGTCGGTTTGACGACGCAGCAGATCTAGTGTTCGTGTTCACATACGGGTGTTGTGTTACATCATGTACGCCGGTGAGGAATGAGTTCCACGCATGATTGTTATTATGCGTGAGACCCATAGTTATGTGAGTGATTATTTTGGGGGCATCGTCCCTTACTTGACATAATCGCATTTATCGCAAAATGGTTTTATAAAATGATGAAATGAGATTTCATTACAATATTTTTCAGTTTCACATACTTGGTACCTGTTATCGACCTCGGGCCGCGTTCATGCCGCAGTAGGTACACGATTGTTGATCCTCGCCATGGATCGCAGTCATTATTGGAAGCTCCGTTTCTCCGAGGCTTATCTTTTGGTATAGTCCCCGTCATTGTAGATACTTGTACATTCGTGGTATGGCGGGCCACGTCCGTCATAGTTGTTGTTACATTCTTAGAGGTCCGTAGTACAAGTGTGGCGGGGTTTGTAAAGGATTGTAGAATCGTCGGTTTTATGTATATACATGAAGGTAACCGTTTTGGTTAGCCTGTTTTCTTATGTTGTCTCTTGTTTCCTGATTAAATTTTATTTCCGCTGATTTTCTCTGATGTTGTTATCACTAGGGTGCCCGGGGTAAGGCACCAGTCGCGGGCCCGAGATCGGGTCGTGACAAAAGTGGTATCAGAGCAGTTAATCCTCAGAAAGTGTCTATAGACCGTATCTAGTAGAGTCTTGATTATCGGTGTGTTGTGCACCACACCTATAATCAGGAGGCTATGGGATATTTAGGATGGGTTTCTATTCTTCTCACTCTGATATCGTGCCTTAGAGTTGTGTTGTAAGTTGGACTCCTTCTGACGTATTCTTTTATGCCAGTCATGCCTATGCGCAAGGCAACCAGGGCCCGTGGCGGCAAGGCAGCGAGGAACCGCGAGTAGAGCACGAGGGTTACTGTGGCACGAGCCCAATCATCACCCGAGGTGGTGCTTCATTCGGGAGTTACGGACGCCGCCACCCCCAGCAGAGTTTAGCACAGCGGCAGCAGTTCCTATTGCGGTCATGATATTTGAACCTTCAGTTCCACGACCAGGGGCAAAGAATATAGATTGTGAAGAGACGGCCCTGTTACTAGCTATGGATTTAGCAACCAGAGAGTATATGATGTACCGATTTATCACGGGTCTTGATGATTATCTAAAGAAGGGTTGTGCAAGAGTAGCTCGTCGACAGTGAGCATGGCTCACAGACGGGCTTACGCGAAGGCGGAGGCACGTAGAGATCGACGGATTAACCAAGGTCAGCAGAAGAGGGCCAGATCAGCAGGGTCCTTTGGTAATTTTCGAGGCGGACCGCCTCAAGAAGAGACTAGATATGCGCTCCGCCACAGCAGTGGTCCTCCACTGTGCTCGTGACGTTCGGGGTACGCAGGAGCTGGTCGAGCTCGTGGCTTCGTTCACGATTATACATAGTTCTAGCCACCGGATTCGATTTCCTCGGTGTTCACGATGTGGGCGCGCCATCCCGGGAAATGTCGCTTTTTATCGGTGCTTGTTTCACTGCGCCTTCGTGGCCATGTGGCAGAGAATGTCCTAGTAGGAGGGATACAGGTGAGGACTCACCTACTGTGCCGGGCCAGATTCGTGGTTCGGAGGAAGGGTGTTAGCGAGAGGCCACCCCACCGTGTGGCCGTGGTAGGTGTCATTCGGGAGTGTCGTACTACTGGCAGCTTGTTATGCTTGGACAGCAGGGCCATTTTGCAGGAATTGTCCGATCGTGGTACCACGGATGTAGGACTCCGCCTTCAGATCGTGGATAGTTCATCACCTTCTAGCTATCGCCCAACAGTAAGGTGATTATGATTAGAGCGACAAAAGTGGAAGAAGAAGATACAGGTATATCCTTAACCCTCTAGAGATTAGTATGTGTGATTAAATGAGTATATTTTAAGTGTTATGTTCTGATAGCATTGCGTTAATTGTGATTAGAAAACATGGGTAGTTGAAAAGGTAAGTATGGGGACATGGAAGGTGTGAGCCTTAGAATATTATACGTGGAGACCTTAGATGCGAGGCCGTCTTGAGTAAAAGATTTTGTTTACGATTGACCTGTCGGAGTGCATAGTATACGTGGGGTATAATTGTGTGATAAGTCCATGAGTGGTGTGAATTATAAGAGGGTAGTTGGGCTAAGAAGACCACTATGTTTTCGTAACTTGATAGATAAGATTGTTCCGGATCGGGGAACAAGAGTTTGGCGCGATAAATGGGTCGGGTTGAGGCAAGGTCGCGGGTCAACTCGCAACCCGGTTTGGGGTGGGGTCAATTTGTGGTGGTCCCGCTTTGTGTTAGGGTCACGAGGGTGCTAGGCCCAAGATTAGGTAACCATCGTACGAGTTCGTGGATGCGTTCGACCAGGATCGGATCGTGAAGTCCGGGGATGGCCTTAGAGGAAATTGGATCTAGTGAGATGACCAAGTTTGGAGGTAGTGACTCCAAGGTTTTGGAAACTGAAGCGATGACTGAAGTGTGGTACGTGTAATAGAAAGAGTTCAGGTGTACGATAAGGGTACGACGAGTAAGAAAAGAAACGATCAATGTGTTATGAGAACGGAAGTGATCATTTCTTTTGTGAAGTGAAGATGCGAAGGGAGTATCCTTTAGACCATGGGTGGGAGCTTTTTGTGATATTAGAGGTGATTCCTCGTTGGCTTGGATTTGAGTTTTGCGCACATGTTATATTCTGGCCAGTGGTGGCATGATCGGTTTTGTAAGTGTAGTAGTAGAGACTATACCGGCGCAAGTACGTTTGGAGACTTAGAAGGAACATTCGGGACGAATGTTTCTAAGGGGGGAAGAATGTTACACCCCGTAGTTCCAGGGTATGTATGTGAGGGCGTACGTACGAGAATACGACAGAAAAATTGGAAAGGAAGAAAGATGCTATTTTTCGACGGAAAAGTTTCCGGGTTTTGTGAAGGAAAAAGGTTTGTTGATGGGAATTGGATTCCCAGATTTGGTATTTGGGCTTCTTGGATTATATTAGATTTATGAGATTTTATTTTCGGAAATGGTCACGTGGGGCCCACGGGAGAAATTTACGATTTTGTGGGGCCCACTTTGTTTTTGAGATTTTCGGTATTTTGGATATTTTCGGAAGACGAAATATTTTGATTTAGCAGGGGCGACACGTGTCACCCCACGTGGGCCACCTTGGCCGAAATGGTGGGACAAGTGGCTAGACACTTGTCCCTTGGCCGAAATGGCCTTACAAGTGGCAAGCCACTTGTCTTGTGTTTTCGTTGGCCATGTGGTGTGGTGGGACCCACACACACATGGCCCAATCTTGACCACCCACTTGCTATGATCTTAACCCTTGAATTCTCTATAAATACCCCCTTAGTTGAAGACTAATTTCATTCCATACTTAAGCTTTCCAAAGCAAAAATACTCCCTCCCTTTAGCCTTGTTCTCGTCCACCCTCCCCCACTTGTGTAGAAAATACTTCAAGTATTGTAGTATAATCCCAAATACCTTAGCCTAGTATCTCTAGTTGTATTCCAAAGTTATTTCAATACTAGGAGCCCGGAAACACCACTTTATTCCAATAGTCGCAAAACGAAACCCTAGAAAAATCTTCCTAGCTTGGTTGAAGTGTTTAGAGAAGTTGTTTAGAAACTTCTAAGGGTTGCTTGGAGCGGGTTGGAGCGTAAGTATTTGGAGCTAAACGTTGCTCAGGATCGACTTATATCTTGGATAATTTTGGGCTGATCGAGGTAATGATCTATGTCCCCTATCAGTAATTGGATATTACATATTGTAGTAGTTTAGAATTGAGTATAAGATATATTGGAAGGATGCTTATAAAGGATTGAACTGTATTTACATTGGACTGTATTTACAGTAGACTTGTGTAGTATTATTGTTAAGCAGAATTGTACCCGTCCGGTTAGACGTGTAATCCTCGAGTTGTTGGCTTGGTAGCAGCCTGATAGGGAGGTTATTTATGTGATCATGCGGGGAGGTCCGCCAAATTTTCCGTAGAATAGGGAACTGTTTACTTAGAATATGCTACGAAGAGAACTAGAAGTTGATAGATGTATTGTGAATATTATAGGTGGATCTTCTACGCACTGCATACTCAACTTGGCTTGTGGATTAAGCCGAAGAGGTATGTTATTCTTCCTATACTCTTGAGCAAGATTGTTGTGAACTATATAGTACGGTAGACGTACGTGTGTGAAATGGATTTTGTTTGTTTAAAACATAAAGTGTTATAATGGCTTTATGAGAAGTTAGTTATAACGACTTTATGAGGATAAAAGAAAGATTTGATTTTGAAAGCAAAACGACTTGATTTCGGAAAAAAGAGAAGTAACTTGATTTAAGTATAGGTTACTTGTTTTGAAAGGAGTAAGTTATTTGGGTTTTAAAAGAATACTTGATGTTGTTTTAAAAGAAAAGCACTTGGTTTAAAAAGTATAGAGTACTTGATTTTAAAGGTCTTGTAAAGATTTTTACGAAGGTGAAGTAATTTGGTTTGAAAAGAAAACGTGTTTTTGATACTACGAGTATTGGTATCGTGTGGCTTTTACATAAAAAGAGGTCTTTTTGAAAGAATGAAAGTACGTTTGAACTTGCCTATGCTTGTTGTGATAGCCTTTGATGTACAAGTGTTTTGTTTTGTTGCCGCGGTGTCTCGAGAGGTCGGCTATCTCGATTGATTGCTTGACATACCGACACGTTGGATGGTCCACGAGTACGCGTCCACTTTGAGTATTATCTTGTTATTTCCTTCGACATACCGACACGATGGATGGTCCACGTATCGCCCGCAGGATGGTTTCATGGCCATGCTTATACCGAGGTAAGATGACGGGGCATGCGGTCATTGTGAGGATTATGTTATTTGTCCATGGACCGCTAATCCATGAAGCTTGTCGCGCGACGGCGATCACGGGCTTGATTTGTACACGTGGTTCGTGCACACTTTAGATACTTGTCCCGGTCATTTCTCGTATCGGTAGGCTCGGTAGATAGCTTAAGATACTTGCCACGGCCATATCTCGTGAGACGGTAGGCTATTAGACGTTAGCTTAAGATACTTGCTTCGCCGATTGCGTGGATAGCTTTTGATCGGTAGTTGGCTTCCGCACTTGCCGTGAAGGGATATGACTAGCCTTCTGACCGGTAGTTGGCTATTCTACTTGGCCCGATCGGTTTGAAGCGAGCAGGTGATCTAGTGTTCAGTTCACATACGGGTGTTGTGTTACATCATGTACCGCCGATGAGGAATGAGTTCCACGCATGATTGATATTATGGGCGTGAGACCCATAGTTATGTGAGTGATTATTTTGGGGGTACGCGCCCTTACTTGACATAATCTTACTTATCGCAAAATGGTTTTATAAAATGATGAAATGAGATTTCATTACGATTTTTCGATTTCACATACTTGGTACTGTTGTAATCGACCTCCTCGGGCCGCGTTCATGCCGCAGGTAGGTACACCGATTGTTGATCCTCGCTCATAGGATCGCAGTCATTGGGAAGCTCCGTTTCTCGGAGGCTTATCTTTTGGTATAGTTCCTGTCATTGTAGATACTTGTACATTCGTGGGTATGGCGGGCCCTGTCGTCATAGTTGTTGTTACATTCTTAGAGGTCCGTAGTAATGTGGCAAGGTGGTTTGCAAAGGATCAGAATCGCTCGGTTTTATGTATATACATGAAGGTAACCGTTTTGGTTAGCCTGTTTTCTTATGTTGTCTCTTGTTTCCTGATTAAATTTTATTTCCGCTGATTTTCTCTGATGTTGTTATCACTAGGGTGCCCGGGGTAAGGCACCAGTCGCGGGCCCGAGATCGGGTCGTGACAACTGCCATTACATAAAAATTACCCGAAAGGGTCAATACTGTTTAACAATGTTAAAAACAACTCTAGCCAGTCCAGCCCACAGATGAATACAGACCTCTAAGATTTGAACAAGTGCTATGACGGGACAAGGCCCCGCCGTACCCCTGAATATACATAGCCATGACAACTCCGGAACATTGGAGCCATCTCAAAATGCTGAACCAGGATCCTAAGATCGCGGATCCACAACTGTGTACCTAAACCTGCGGACATGAACGCAGCCTCCCGGGCGGGCCGCATAACAAAAATTTAATATGGAACGGAAAATAAGGTACAGTAACAAATCATAACTGTACAAAAGAATGACAGGGGCAAGTATAAAGAAAGGGTAAATACCAGATCCTACCGTGTCATTTCCATCTCGTGAACTTAATCGTACCTTATTACCTTTTCCCATTTTTCCATAAGAGTATAGTCAAATTCTTACGTACATACTTAAGAAAACACATCAAGTTCATAAACATATAACTTACGTATCTTGCATAACTTAATTCGTCCCTTTATGGAGGAACGCTTATATCGCTTACCAACTGGGACGCGATAGAGTCACATAAGTCCGCCCATAAAGGTATAACGCCCGCCCAACTGGGACGCGATAAAATCACATAAGTCTGCCCATAAAGGTATACTGCATAAAAATAGAAGGCTCATGATCAAAACAGGGTCCCTCGCCCGTAGTATCGATAAGCAATCCTACTCCTGGGACTATTTCACCCGCATAAGTCCTGTGGACCCGCATGAGGTATTCCTCGCATAGGTTGTACCCGCCCGCATGGGACTATTTCACCTGCATAAGCCCATAAGGACTCGCATGAGGTATTCCTCGCATCATGGGTAGCAAATCCACGGAACAGGTGGTATAACGTCTTGGGGGTTTACCCCTCATTTATACTCTTACCCCGGCAGTGGTATAACGTCTTGGGGGTTTACCCCTCATTTATACTCTTACCCTGGAGAAGGTGGTATAACGTCTTGGGGGTTTACCCCTCATTTATACTCTTACCCTAACTCAACCGACTATCATACATAACATAAGCCCTACCGGCTTATCATACATATCATAAGCACTACCGACTTATCATACATAATATAAGCACTACCGACTTATCATACATTACATAAGCACCACCAGCTTATCATACATTACATAAGCAAGTTAAGAAATCCCCTAACTTCTTATTAGCTTGTTTATATACACTCTCATTTTTCTTTACTTAAGGCACTAACATGTCATTATAAAATCCGGGAATTTTAACCCAACGTACTACGTGCCTCTACTCCTTTAAAATGATTCTCTTTCAAATAAAACTTGCAAGATACTAATAACCGTAGTATCAAGTCATATATACTTTTCAAGACAAGTCACAATACCTTTTAGAAATACATTTATAGACTTCTAAATCAAGTGACTTCTTTCTTTAAAACCTTAAGCAATTGGTACCTTTAAAACAATTTGCCCTTCTTTATTTCAAATCATTTCTTTGCTTACATTACTGAAGAAAACCATTCTTTTAATCTTCAATAAAGTTGTTATAACCAACTTCCCATAAAGTCGTTATAACTCTTTATGTCTTAGACAAATTCATTCCTTTTATAACCAAGAGACTTATACTTTCAATTCAAATCACATAGCTTTCAAAATACTTCAAGTCTCTTAACTTTTAAGAAAACAACTTTCTTAACTTTAGAATGGCAAGAAATCAACACTTTCCAAATCAAGTATTCTATACTTTTAAATCAATTCATTTCTTCCTTTAAGAATCAAGTCCCATAACAACATTTTGCTTGGAGGAGTTAGAGAGAAGTTTCTCTCACTAAGGAAAACGCTCTCAACGTTTTGCCTTAGTTGCTCCTTCGGTTGTTCTTCCCCCCCCCCCCTATGCTAAACGATTGTACCCCCATGGTTTGAAGTTTGAAGTTTTTCCGTTCTTAATATGAAGAAATCTAAACGTTACACACGTTCCAACAATGATTCAGGAGGTTCAGGAAGTTCGACGAAGGCTAGAACAAGGAAAAAGAAAAAGAATGGAGGCAGTCCTATAATTGCCGAAGAAAATCTCATTCCGGCGACTTCAGACCCTTCTGTGTTGGTCCATGTCAAGCCAGACTCACGTATCCCTCTAGAAAATGTAATAGATGATGCTACGCTTCAAAAGATTCATGAATGGGGCAAAAGCATTGATTCTGAAAACTTGGATATTAGGGTATTTGAAGGTGGGAAACTACTTGCTACTATGGTGGTTGATCCTACCACGGGTCAACTAGTTGATTCTGGGATTCCCACGAAGCATCGGGCGCCACAGCCTTTTAGTACCCCAACACTACCGGCAATTTGCTCGGCATGCGGAAAAGGGATAATTTCGGGCCGCACAACGTGATTGATGCAAAGGAGTGATGGGCTACTCGGTCGAACCGGTATGGGCGCGGTCGAAGTTCAAGACGGGTCGAGGATGTCAATGGGTCACGATGCTATTCACGCTTTTGCATTCCAAGTCGTGGATAGCATTGATGATTCTCCCATTCCCAAAGATTCGCCATGGTGTCAAGGCTCCTTACATTATTGCCCCGGGAAACAATGTGACCCCTCCCATTCCGGGTCGGGGCGTGGGTCATAATGCTAAGGCGGGTATGACGGTAGTCCATACATCTGAGTTTACACCCATGATGTTAAGATCGAGGTCTGTTGCTGGACTCAAGGAAGTCTCCATCCCCAAAGAGCAAAGCATTAATTTTGAAGGAGCCGAGGCGTCTCAATTAATGATCATGGTACCAACGACCTCATTCAATTACGGATCTTTATGATTATCGACTACCAAGGCGGTCGTGAGGGCACCCAGTGGAACATTGATTACCCCGTTATTCAAGGAGTGAAGTCGATGGGGAAAGGAGCCTGGCATTAATATTGTGATAGCCGAGGCGTCACAATTAAAGGCCGCGGATACCTATGGGTCTCTCTTAAAGACGGGTCTTAATGATGGTCAGATTGCCAAGGCGGGACAGGAGGGTGCCCATGGGTCATTTATTTTTCCCGTTATACAAGGATCAAAGTCATTGAGGAAACAAAACGAATTCTATTTCCAAGGAGCCTAGGAACTACAAGTCCATTAATAACGCGGAGCCAAGAGGTCCGAATTTAATGTCACGATCCAACGTGCCCTCTCGTGTAGTTAGACACCAACCCCGTAACTCTCTAAGTGTAACTAATGATGCCTTCCTCTTTAAGAAGTGTGCTTGAAGGAGCAACTATCAAGAACATAAATAAACCATTCGCCTTTAACTCTTCCTCGAGCACAAACATAGACTTTAACAAACACCCTCTCTCAACCAATACCCTCACTACTCCCGATTTACACAACACCTCACCTCTTCTTTCTTCCCTTCCTTCTTTACCTACCAAAACCCAAGACACATTCCTACCCTACCTAATGGCACGCGAATTCTTTCTCCTATCATGCCCAAGCACAAATCCTCTACCCACCCCTCCGCCTATACCTCCGTAAATGCCTCCCAATGATTTACACACAAATGCTTCTTCAAAACAATATCATAAACCACCCGCGGATGCTGCTCCCTAAGAACCACCCCTGATCATGGCAAAGGTCCCACCCTCCAAAAAGACTTATGCAGAGTCTTTGGTACTAGGATTGAAGCAAAAGGAATGAAGTTGCAATTTATTGAACAATGAAGGTAAGGAAGTAGACATTGAAGTGGAGGATGAAGTCCCATTCATAGAAACTTGGGGTTATTGCTTAATTGGTTGCTTCACTGTCCCTTCCCCGGAAGAGATGCATTGAACACCATTGTGAAGGGATGGGGAGTGAAATGTCGATCATACCATATGGCAAAGGTTGACAAAGGTTCAAGTTCATGACGGAAGAAGAGCGCACTAATGTACTTCATAGTGGCCCTTATATGGTCTACGGGAAGACTATGATGCTCAAAGCTATCAATAAAGGAGTTCTCATAACTGGATGAGTTGTTTATGGACATTCCTATTTGGGTCACTTTCCGACATTCCCTTTCCATCCGGAGTGCAACTGCCTTAGTAAGATTGCTTCCCGTAGGAATACCTCTTTACACGGATCAATTCACTAAGGAAAGATCTAAAATGAACTATGCTAGAGTTCTTGTAGGTTGAATGTCGCCAGCGAGCCTACAAGTGAGTTTATTGTCAATCTTCCCGATGGCGTAAGGTACACTCAAAGGGTTAACTATGAAAATTATCCCACTTTTGCTTTCATTGTGCGGCTTTTGGACACAACCATATGAAGTGTAAAATTCGGGATATGATGCCAACATGGAAGTCGCTCCTAAGAAGCGCACTCGTGGTTCCTCCTCACAATAAGGAAGTTCCTACTTGTGCTAATGCCACAGAGGCGCGGATGGTGCCACTCCCCACACCTTATCCACCAACCTCCTACATCCAAAGCAGATACCGACAACTTGATGGATATTGAAGATAATGAGCATACAACACCTCCTCGGTCCCGCAGCGCAGGATGCCCCGTGATTCTCGCCGGCCCTTCGGTTTTGGGTAATCCCGCCCAAAGAACGCTATGGAAACCACATGCTATGCCCTCAGGCCCACCACGGAAGGCAATGCACAAGCCGATAGGGTGCGTTATAAGTCTATGCATTCGATCCCGCAGTTCCATTGAACCCGCAACCTTCCTCGACGGGCGTACTAACACGTGTTATGAGTGTCTCGCCGGCGCCTAAGAGTGTTACCTTTGAACGCGGGAGCATAGCTTGGCCGATACACACGCCATGGCTTCCGCAGAAAGATGATGGTCGGAAAGAAGTTATGCCAAAGAAGTTCATGTCAAAGGTCGCGAAAGACTAAGGCAAAGAAAGCGCGGAGGCGCTGGAAAACCTCCTTTGTTTCCTAATGAAAATACTTTGTTGGAATGTCCGCGGTCTTTGCGACTAAGATGTGGCAGCCACGCAAGCTCTAGTGTGTAGTCTCACTAAACAAAGATGATGTGGCATTGATTTGTCTTCCGAAACAAAACTCTAAGGAAAGGATTGAGTCTTTCTTCTAAAAGATTCAAAGGTTGGAATTTATGCTCAACCGAATTCATCGATGGTGGAAGAACGCTACTCTTGTGGGATCCTCAGGGTCTGTTGTGAAGTGCTTGAATGGATTCTCAACATATCCATGTTCGTGCAAGTTGTAAGATTACTCAAGTGTCCTTCCTCGCAACATTCGTGGTATCCGGTTTATAGCATCACGGATAGGAGAATCCTTTGGCATCACCTTTCTCACACGGGCATTGGCATCACTAAACCTTGATGATTATGGGAGATTTCAACACTTATCGCTACCCTCAAGATAAGGCGAGGCCCTCCTCTAACGCCGTATGCACTTAAGGACCTCGAGATTTCAGAATGCTCATGGACTAAGACACTCCATCTTCCTGTTTCTTTCTACACTTGGACAAATGGTTCGATTTGGTCCAAGCTTGATAGAGTAATGATGAATCAAAATTGGGGCGATTTGACCTTAGAATGCACACCAATTTCATGCCTATGGAACCTGTCTCGACCACCGTCCCCGTGATGGCTACTGCTATCAGATCCTATAATATTGGGAAGCCGCCTTTCAAGTTCATGAATATGTGGCTTTCTCACACCGCTTTTGACAACATTATGACTTCATGCCGAGACAAGACATTCTAGGTAATCGCCAATTCGCTCTAGCATCAAACCGAAAGCCTTGAAACAACCACCGAGGGCATTGAATATAAGTGAGTTCGCAAAGATTGATCAAAGAGCGAAGGAGGCAAACATGGAGTTTAAGGAGGCTATTAGTGCACATATGGGAGACCCCTTTGATGAGGAGCTTAAATCCAAGGTTAAGTCCTCAAGAGTTAAAGCCAACACCTTAATGGAAGCTGAGAGACATTTCATTAGGCAAAAGTCGAGACAGAAACACTTGATTGGAAGTGATAAATGCTCCAAATACTTCCATAGCTTGATCAAGAGAAGTAATGTCAAGAACTCCATCAACTTTCTTGTCAAAACTAATGGTGTTATCACTATATCACCAGGGGAGGTAAGAAAACTTCTAGAGGAATTTTACAAGGATCTTCTTGGCACATCTCGACCCACGTTGAACTTTGATCCTGAAGTGTGCAACTTTGGCCCGAAGCTAAGCGAAGAGGGTCTACAACTTTTGCACTTCAGATCCCCAAAGGAGATTTGGGAAGCTCTTTCGATATTGGAAATGATAAAGCTCGACCGGATGGGTATTCGGCAAATTTTCTTCAAGAATAGATGGAGAGATGTGGGACATGATGTAGTAAGCGCGTGCAGGAGTTCTTCTCTTCAGGGGTTCTTTTGAAACAACTTAATCATACCATCATTGCCTTGCTGCCCAAGACCGATAGGGACCCTAAGGTAACTGATTTTAGGCCTATTGGATTGACTAATGTGGTCTATAAGATTATTACAAAGATTCTAGCTGTAATGGCAAAGATTCTTCCTTCTATCGCTGACAAATCACAAGGGGCTTTTGTGAAAGGGAGAAATATGATGGACAATGTCTATATAGCACAGAGCTTGTGAGAGGATTTAATAGAGCGAGTCTCACCTAGGTGCATGCTCATGGTGGATCTTAGGAAAGCTTTTGACACGGTCCTCGAGTTTCCTTGATTCAAGATAAGAGGCTCAACTTTCCGCATATTTGTCGTGGATCATGAAGTGTGTTTGCTCAACGCCCTTCTCTTTCTATCAACGGTGAGTTGCATGGTTACTTCGGGTAAGCGACTTAGACAAGGTGATCCTATGTCCCCAACGCTTATCTTGTGTATGGATTACCTTTCGAGGATGCTTAAAATGAGGACCGAGGCTAGAGTTTTCTCTTATTATCCAAAATGTAAAAGGACGGGTATTATTCATCTTGCCTTTGCGGATGACCTCATGCTCTTTGCCAAAGGTGATATTTCTTCGGTTGAGATTCTTATGAACCGTCTAGAGGAGTTGGAGGATGTCTCTGGTTAACTCTTAATCCATCCAAATCCTCCGCCTACTTAGCAGTGAGTACATGATGAGGTACGTGATTTGATCTTGGCCAGGTTGATTCGCATTGGTAGCTTTCCTAAGACGGTGATTGGGGATCCCTTTGTCCCCAATTTCAGTCTCGGTGGAACAATTTGCTCTTTCACTAATGCTATTTCGAATTACATTCAGAAATGGGGACACCACACTCTTTCCTATGCGGGCAAGCTAGAGCTTATTAGGTCACCATCCAAGGGTTGAGAGTTTTTGGTTCCGGCCCTTCCTATTCGCCACCGCATTTCAACAAGGTAAGGTCCGCTCAGATCCAGCTTCATGGGGTGGAAACCACCAAGAGTTGCTTGGGAGACCATTTGCCTACCTCAATCGGAAGGAGGTTTGGGCCTTATGAATATCAAGGATTGGAACCATGCCTGCTATCCCTGCCTATATGGCAAACCCACACGTATGCACTCACTTTGGGTCCAATGGATCAACACTTTTATTTGAGAGGCGCTTATTTGGGACTATGAGGTACGCCCCAGAGACTCCCCTATTCGTAAAGATTCATGGATACGCGACAAACTTGTTTCCATCTTTGGTAGCCATGAGTTGCAATCCGGATTAACAAAGTGTCAGACTAACCAGAAATTTGATTCAAGCTCAGATATGAGATCTGCGCTCTAAGCAAGATAAAAGCCTTGGATGTCACAACCTGGAGAGGATTCATCCCCTAAGTTCTCGCTCACCATGTGGATAAATTGTAGAAAGCGGTTAACTACAAAGGACACCCTTTCCTATCTCAACCTGGAGGATAAGTCTTGTGGTTCTGCAAGCAAGCAAATGAAACAAGAGAGCACCTCTTCTTCACATGCCCCTACACCCGCTTGATTTGGAAAAGCATAAGAGATCGTTGGGAATTAAGAGAGAAATGACCATCGTTGAAAGTTCTCTCAAATGGATTAAAAAGACTACCGCGAATGTGCATCCGAGCAAAAGCAACCTTAATTGCCTTCTGACATGGTCTATGAGATTTGGAGGACAAGGAACACACTGCTCTTTGAAGGCACAAACTCACCGGCAGAAGAGGTCATTACCAAGATTAAAACAACATCCTATAGAGTACTCTATGATTTTATCCCTTCTTGTAATGGCACCTTCGAGTGACAACTCCTTACTCCCCCGTTTCTTCTTTAAATTACGTTGAGGACTGAGAACCCTCAATGATTGATTGTAGCCACTTTTCTTTCAGTTTCTAGTAATAATATTTGCATTTACCTAAAAAAAGAATCAAGTCCCATAACTTGAAAAATAAAGTCCCTTAACCTTTTAAAAATGTGAGGTTCATAGTCTTAAAACATCATACGTAAATTCTTATAAATTAAGTAACATATACCTTGGTGCGTTGTGAATAAGTTATACTTATTTATAACGATCTTAATCGAGTAGCCATGATCTAGAAAATGTAATACAATTTTGTCTTATCTTAGCTTCTATGCAGATGGAGAATTCTACTCATTTTAACTTAATTGATTGTCATTACATTTGTCACGACCCGTTCCGGGGCCCGTGACTGGTGCCTTACCAGGGAACCCAAGTAGTCATACATCAGAGTAATCAGCGGAAATATAAAGCAAGACATGAAACAGTTTATAAAATAAGACACTGTTTATGTGAGAAAACATCGCCTTTCGGCATATATATATAAACATGGTTTAGCAGTTACATCCGACATCGCATAACATGACTACTGCACCTCTAAGGAAATATACAACTATGGCGACAGTGCCCCGCCATACCTCGATCATAAAACTATCTACAACAGGAGATCATACCTAAAAGTAGAGCTCCTAAAGGATGGAGCTCCGACACCAACGTAGAGATCCTAGGAATGTGGATCTAGCACTGCTTGCCCTTACCGCAGATGAACGCAGCCCCAAGGAGGTCAAGATAACAGTACTAAGTATATGAAATCAGAAATACTTAAATGAAACATATCATTTTAAAAACAGCTTTGCAGTATGTATGAAACAACCAAGGAAACCGCACATAGTGCCACATCACAAACAAGAGCAGAATAGGTAAACTGTAATGTGTCTTTTCTAGGTCGCGAATGATCGAATCAGGCCACTGCCCGTAGTATCACCGCAAGCCTAATCTCGACTCCGTAGTCCGCATAGGCCAATCACATAGGCCCGCATAGGTATATAACCCCGCATCGAGGGTAGCTACTCCTCGCATCGCCCCGACTCGTAGTCCGCATGGCCACATAGACCGCATGAGGTATAACCCCGCACACTAACCTCGAACTCCCAGAGTTCGCATAGGTCCTTGACCCGCATGAGGTATTCTAATCACGGTCCTGCATCACCGAGTCTACCCCGACGGAGGCGCTTAACCCCTGAATATGTCAAGAGGTGAGTGATGTTACACTAACCTAATGACTTATCGTTAAACAACATAAGCACAACAAGAATACTCTCTTAAACAAACGTTACAAGACACTAACACACATAGCATCATATCATGTCTACTTATCAAACCATCTTATTATTCTTTTCTCAATTCAATATAAGTCTGTTATAAACACATAGGCAAACTGTTTCTTTTATCAATCTTAAGTGGTTATACTTAACTTCCCATAAGACTAGTATAACTCTTAAGCTTCTGTTTAAAAATGATTCAGTATTCTTTTGAAATGCTTTCAGATCTTTATTATTCAAAGCTAAGTGAGGCATTCGCCGTAAGTGTTATTCGCTTAAGCCAGGCATTCCGTAAGTATTATTCAGCTTAAGTCAAAGACATTGCCGTAGTTATTATTCATTAACACACGACGCTCACCGCACTATATATATTGTAAAATATCATGCTTTAGGAAGAATCACATACCTTCAAATAAGACCACCGCCAAGTCAATATGTCGCGCAGCAGAGTCACCATAATAGTCACGCATATCTATCAAAGACTACTCTGAAGGTCATTCTAAACAGAGGGTTCACAATTCTACGGAAAGTCGGGCAGCACTTCCCTACCCGGTGAGCTATATAAGTCTACTGTGAAAACAGTTCTATGTAAGTACAGTTTGATTATTCTTCTTTTAAACCCTTCTACTGTGATAACAGTTCAATTCTATTCTGCAATATTCTTCTAAGTATTTAATACTTATTCTTATACTACTACAAAGATTCTCTAATTCAAAAGAGGGTTAGGATTAGTTACCTCAGTAAGCCCAATAATATCCTAGAAAAAGTCGCGCCTGAGCAAGGTTTTGCTCCTAAGTTGTATGCTCCAAGGAAACCTTAGAAGTTCTTCACAACTTCTACTAAGTACTAAGGTATTTGGGCTAGGGTATTTTGGGCATTATAACAATACAAGAAGGCAACTTTTCTACCAATGGAGGGGGGTAGATTTTTGGCTAGGCAGGGGGCCTCGCCAAACTACTAGGCTAGTGGGGTATTCGGCCAAGGTCCTTCACAAGGGGAGGGGGGAGGTGTTGGACGAAAAGGCTACAAAGGGAGAGGAGAGGATTTTCAAGACTTGGAAAGCTTTGTGGATGAAGAACTCTTCATCTTAAGGGGGGTATTTATAGGTCAAGAAGTGGCCAACCAATGGCCAAGATTAAGACAAGTGCAAGGCAAGTGTAGGGTGAGGATTAACTATACACAAATATCCTACCAACTCCTTGACTTGTGCACAAGGCACAAAAAACGTGCCATGTTAGTCCATTTCGTCCAAATGGACGATTTGAAGTCCACCAATCGGAGGTGCCAAGTGTCGCCTCCCGTTGGTCCAAAATGTTTCGCCTCTGAAAAATCCGCAAAAATTAGAAATGGCATAGCGGAATTTACCCTACGAAAGCCGTGGAAACGTTTCGGAAAACTATTCGCTTTTGTGAGTCAGGCCCAAAAACTTTTTGCCTAAACTTTAAAGCTAGATTCAGACGTATTCCCCACGCATATACCGAAATACGGGTATAACATTCTCCTCCTTAGAATCATTCGTCCCGAATGTTCCTTCCCAAGACGCTTAACGATAAGATTCTTCATAACTTAAACAGCTTGTAAATGCCACACACTACGGCCAGAGCAACACTTAGGCGTAAAACGATAACGAAATTTACAAGTAGGAAAGTGAATTTACCGAGGTGTGGAATAGGTGAGGATACTTCGCCTCATGTCCTCCTCGGCTCCACGTCATCTCCTCCCGAGCTCGCTCCGCCACAAGACTTTGACGGAAGCCACGCCTCGTCCGCAGACGCCTAACCCGACGATCGACTATCGCCATGGAATCTCTCATACGATAACCCCGATCACACCGACATCACAATCGGTACTCTAGATGGATCCTCGATACATCTCCTCAAGATAGATACGTGATAAGCGGATGCACCGCCTCCAGACGGACGGCAGATTCAACTCATAGCAACCTTGCCTACCTCGCGACAACTAAACGGCCCGATGTACTCCGAAGTTTCTTCTTCCGAATCTCATCACACCCTTCATGGGTGACACCTTTAGGAAAACCCAATCATGAACCTCGAACTCAAGATGCCGACGACGATGATCTGTATCATCGCCGACTCACGAAATCGATAGCCGCCTCGGATAAGCTTCACCTTATCCATGCTGTATCAAATCTGGTCCCACTAGCCGCACCTCGCCCACATCGAACCAACCTATGCGATCCGCACTTCCTCCCATACAAGGCCTCAAGGCGCCATCGAATACGGAGTGGTAGCTATTATACGAACTCAACTAGAGGCAAATGATCCTCCCAACTACCATCGGTCAATAACACAAAGCTCGCACATATCCTCAAGAGTCCGGATACGCGCTCGCCTTCGCTCTGAATCTCGTGGTTGAAATGCATTTCGAGCTCACTGCGCCCCTAAACCCTCTCGGAAGGACCTCCAGTTAGCTATAAGCGGGTGTAACGACTGCCCGGCCTTTCGCATCGTGCCTTACCGCACCCTAGCGATACATACATCGAGAAAAATCATGGGAACATAAAACAAATCACCCATATAACGCTGGTCTCACGCCACAACATCAATCGAGTTCGCATGGCCGCATGCCCCGACATCGTGACGGCAGAGACATGTCCACGATGCAACAATAATACCAATGTCCCATGGCCACATGCCCCGACTCGTGATCGGTGTAGACATGTCCATGTGACCTCAACAACAAGACAAAGCAATCCAAATGGAAGCATACCCGCGGCGCTACGCATCGTGTCGGTATGTCCAAAGCGGAAACAATAAGACAACTTTCCAACGGACGATACCCGCGGCGCCACGATCGCGGTCGATGTCCAAAAGGAAATCACAAGGCGATAATCGAAATGGAAACATACCCGATGCGCTCACGATCGTGTCAAGATATCCAAAGCGATTAACCACAAGACCTTAACCAAAATGGAAGCATACCCGCAGCGCTTACGATCGTGTCGTGATGTCCAAAGTGATTAACAACAATAATACTATCACCGAACGCACTGCGGAATTTCTCCGCCATCGCGCACGCTCCAAGTAAGTTCTCAATAAGTCAACCGACTCCATCGAGACGCCAGAACACGTAAATACAACGCTTGCACAACAAAGGTTATCACAATAAGCATAGCCAAGCTTCACAACAACAAGCATAGCAAGTTTCACAACAACACAAAGTACTTTCATTTTATACCAAAGTCCGGTTTTAACCCCAAAGTACTACATCGTAAGTTCTTTTAAAAGAGATCCATTTCTTTTATAAAAGTCACCCGATACCCGTAGTATTAGAATGACCAACCCACCTTCCTTTTCAAAACCAAGTAACAACATTCTTTCCTAAGTTCCAGCTTTTGCCTAGTTTCAATTACTCAAGCTTCTCATTTTCAAATGGTTTCATAGTTCCCAAACTTAATCACTGATTCCTTTTTAGAACAATTAAGTAACATATGTCATATATGTGAGTAGTTTATTCTTGTTTATAACGATCTTATTACAGCAGCCATGATCTAGAAAATGTAATATCATATTGTCTTATCTTAGCTTCTATGCAGATGGAGTTTTCTAGTTTTAATACAACACATCATTATTCAATACATTTTCCTTTTATTAACGCCGCAGTTGGTCTGTCGATACACATTCGATTCAAATCAAGAAAACATTATCCCATTAAAAACCAAGTACTCATTACTCACGAATGAGGTTTCACACAAACATCCACATTAAAACAAATAAGTTAAGTCTCTTATCTTATAAGATCAAGTCTCTTAACTTCTAACATCAAGAAACCATTTTCACTTCATACAAGGTCGTTATAACTAACTTCCCATAAAGCTATTATAACACCCTATGTTTTAAACCAACCAAATCACTTAGCACATGTACGTCCACCGCACTACATAGTTCACAACAATCATGCTAGAAAAGATAGAAGAGGTTCACATACCTCGCGACGATTTATCGACAATAAGCAAATGCTCCAAGTACTACAACCTTGCTAGCCCTTTCCACTCCTAGAGTAATACGCTATTCTTAGTACTTTCACCTATAAAGGTCACAAACGCCTATTAACCCCAAAACACAAGTTTCTATCTTTCTATAGAAAATTCGGCAAAGATTCTCCCGCAACAGCAGAATCTCCTCTCTATCGAGGCCGCTACCAAGCCAACTGTGGTATACACGTCTAACCTGACGTGTACAATTCTACTCAAAAGAATACTACACATGTCTCATCGCAATACACCCCATGTAAATACAACACTGGGCTTTATTCTTCAGCTTAAGTCAAAAGACATTGCCGAATACTAAGTAGTTCCATATATAGCATACTTCAACCAAACATGTAATTTCTAATTACAATAGAGGACAAGATAATTACCTCGATAAGCCCAAAATTATCCGAGTTTAATGTCGCCCCGAGCAAGGTTTAGCTCCACTCGCGCTCCAAACCACTCCAAACAACCCTTAGAAGTTCTAACCAACTTACTCACATACTTCAACCAACTATAAGATTTCCTTGGGTTCGGTTTGAGACTAAAGGACAAAAGGTAGTATTTCCGACTCTACGAAAGAGGTATCTTTGGAATACTACAAGGTACAAGGCTAAGGTATTTTGGGCATTATAACAATACTGGGGAGTATTTCTATACCACAACAAGTGGGTATTATACGAAAACAACTAGGACAGTGAGGTACCCACTACTAGACCTCACAAGTTTAGGGAGACCTCACGCCAAAGGCCACTTTCTGCGGGGGAGAGGAGCTCGGACGAGTCAACAAGAGGGAGTGGAGGGATTCAAGACTTGGAAACATTTGTGGATGAACGAAGTCTTCACAAAGGGTGGCATTTATAAGAAACCCAAACGCCAACCAACGGCCAAGATCAAGCCACGCAAGGCAAGTGTAAGGCCTGATCAAGCCAAGTGCACCCTAACCCTACTCCACAAAACATGGCACAAGACAAGCCACAAAACAAGGCCAAAACAAGGCACAAACAAGGAACCAATAGGGCCAAAAACGCGAGCCACAAAGACAATCCAATTCGCGGAACTAATCGTCCACTGACGCCTACAAGTTTAATGCGAGGTGACACATGTCACCCTCCCGCTGGTCCAAAATGTTTCGCCTCTAAAAATCCGCAAAAATTAAAGGACATAGCGAATTTTCTCACGAAAGTCAGGGAAACGCTTTCGCTAAAACGACTTCTAGCCAGACTGCGCTCAAATGTAACTCTCTGGCTAAGCCAAGTGGGGTGACACGTGTCACCCTCCTATCGGCCCTCAAAAACGCCTTCAAAAAAATATCCACAATGGCCAAAATCTCAAAACAAAGTGGGTTCTACAAAACTGTGAATTTCTCCCGTGGCCCCACGTGACCATTTCCGAAAAATAAAATTCCATAATTCTAATATAATCTATGAAGTCCAAATACCAAATCTGGGAATCCAATTCCCATTAACGAACCTTTTCTTCACAAATGACGGAAACTTTTCCGCCGTAAACTCACATCTTTCTTTCTTTTCAAATTTTGTGACGTCGCACGCACGCCCTCACATACATACCCGCAACTACGGGTATAACATTCTCCTCCTTAGAAACATTCTTCCAATGTTCCTTCTCAAGACGGATATCGATGAAGTTCTCTAACAAGTTGTCAACGCCATAGCCAATAAATAACACACGCTCTTCTTCCTTCCTTACTCGGCCGTGCCCTTCTGAACACTTGAACTCTCCCAAAGACGCACTCATACTTCACTCATTACCTGCTCTCGAAAATCGAGTCACTACTCCAAACTTGGTCATCTTACTAACCTCAAACTTCCTTAAGGCCATTCCCGCCTTTACGAACCGCTCGGTCGAACGCGCCCACTTAACTCATACGATGATCATACAAACTTGGGCCAGCATCCTCGTGGACTCTACCACCTCGGCTGGACCACCCAGAACCGACTCCCACCCTAAACTGGTTACGGTTGACCCGCAAACGGTCCTCAACCCGACCTCTCAACCGCACAAACTCTTGTTCCCGATCCGGGAATAATCTTACTAATTCACATCACGAAAGCTACCACGCATCTCACACTACCCACTGACTTATCACACAAATAAATCCACGCACTACTACTCCGATAAGGGTCAAAATAAATCTTTAACTCAAGACGACCTTACCCTAAGGTCTCGCCGTGACATAGTCTAAGGTTCACACTTACCATGCCCCCACACGTATCCTTCCAACTAACCACGATTTTAACTCACACATATCACAATGCTATCCGCAGACATAGCACACAATAATGAGATCATCATAACAAGCATACCAAAACTCAGAGGGTTATGATATACTCGGCTACCGCCTCCACTCTAATCATAGGCCCACTGCAGTGGCGATACCAGTGAATAAGGTGATGAACCACCACGATCCGGCGTCGAAGTCGAACATCCGCGCTCTTGGGACAAGCTCGCAAATGGCTCCGCTGGCCGCATGCAAACAAACTCCCAATCTAGCACGACACTCTCCAAAACGAGTCTACCACAATGGTCACTAACGGTGGTGGTGGTCACCGTTAACACCCCGCCTCGCCAAAATCAACCTCGAGCCCCGACCGCCTCAAGACGCGAGGACCACTGCACGGCGGGTATATAACTAGCTCACTGGGGCCAGGCGGTCCGCCGAAGCCACCAAAGTGACCCCGCGCCCGCCCTCTTCTCGATCCAGTCATTCCACGACCCTCCGCGCTCTCACATCCTAGCGCACGAGCTCGCATGCGGCAATGTCCATGCCCTGGCCAAGAGAAACACCGCACAAGCATTCGCCATATAATCATCAAGCCCGTGACGAGCGACGCACTCCTATCCTCCATATCCGCAACTAGCGCAGGACATATCGAGCTAAAGAACGGAACTCGACATTGTACTCGACAGGCGCCTCTCTGCCTCACAATAAAAACTGTTTCACTGCGCTCTCCTCATCTCTGTGAGGCAAGAAGGCGAGAAAAGCCCCCAAAACTCATCCTATACCGCTGAGGCATGCTCTCCCGGAAAGCTCCCATGAATCAAACCAATCGATCATGCAGATCACGCACCCGATAAATCCAAAGGTCATGCGTAGACTCGGCTTCGCTTCATCACCCGCGACGATCTCAATAGAATCGCCTGGATGAACTCGCATGATCATCCTCGTGCCTCACCCGTGAAACTCGCTGCCATAACTCGTAAAGTCCTGTAGGCCTCAAACTATCTCCGCCGCGAACCACCGTGCAGCATCGAACTGAATCGCCAAGATCCAAACTTATCCTCATCATTCCGCCACGGCACCTCTGCCAAAGAATCGGGCTATCTCTTTGTAATCTCCATCTCTCGCCTCTCTCTGCATCGCTGGACCTGGAGGCTCAGGTGTATCATGGGTCTCAGACAGCTATCGCCGCGCTTCTAACTGGCCTACCGGCCGCGGCGCTACAAAACCCCGCCGCCAGTCAAGCACAACTCGTACTGCCTGGGCTCGCGCTGCATCTCAGATCTCACTAGCAAGCATTCCTCGGCCGCTTTTGCCTTCTGGCTTTCAGTCACTTTCAAGGCGTGAGGCATAATCAGTAAAAACGATACGCTGCAGTGGGTCCAACTCACAACATGTACTTCTCTAAGGCACGATTCGTGGATTTGAGAAGAATCGGAAACTAATCCTAAATGTCTTCGCAAATTTCCCGATTATAAATGGTGCACAACACATCGATAATCAAGACTTACTAGACACGGTCTCAGACATACTTCCGAGTGATAACCTCGCTCGATACTCACTTTTTGTAACGACTGCTCGCCCGGCTCAGCATCGTGCCTTTACCTTGTGCAATCCTAAATGGTATACATACATCGCAGAAAATCAATATAAACATAAACAACCATCACTCCAATATAATCTGATGGGTCTCACGCCCACAACATCAATCGTTCAGACATGGCCGCATGCTCTCTTCTTGAATATCGCAGACGCGGTAGATAGCGTCCACGATGCAACAATAATACCACGCCCCACGCATGCCATTACGCCGACTTCGTGATCGCAGATAATGCTCCACGTGACCTCAACAACAAGACAAAGAATCCAAATGGAAGCATACCCGCGCCACGATCGTGTCGTGAAGATGTCCAAAGGGAAACAATAAGACAACTTTCCAAACGGACGATACCCGCGGCGCTTAATGATCGGCGTCGTAGGGGTGATGTCCAAAAAGGAAATCATAAGGCGCGATAATCGGGAACGGAAATATACCCGCGGCGCCACGTGATCGTGGTCGCGATATCCAAAGCGACAACCACAAGACCTTAACTAAATGGAAGATACCCGCGCGCCACGATCGTGGCCGGGTCAAGATGTCCAAAGTTGATTAACAACAATAATATCATATCACAGAACGCATCTCGCGGAATTTCTCCGCCACCACGCAGACGCCCAAGTAAAAGTTCTCAATGCTCAACCGACTCTCCATCGAGACGCAGAATGTTGTAAATACAACGCTTTGCACAACAAAGGTTATCACAATAAGCATAGCCAAGCTTCACAACAACAAGCATAGTAAGTTTCATGGAATAACACAAAGTACTTTCATTTTATACCAAAGTCCGGCTTTTAACCCCAAAGTACTACATACGTAAGTTCTTTTTTAAAAGAGATCCATTTTTTATAAAAGTCACCCGGAGCACTCGTAGAGGTATTAGAATGCACTCAACCCACCTTCCTTTTCAAAACCAAGTAACAACATTCTTTCCTAAGTTCCAATTGCTTTGCTAGTTTGGGGTTTCAATTACTCAAGCTTCTCATTTTCAAATGGTTTCATAGTTCCCAAACTAATCACTTGATTCCTTTTAGAACAATTAAGTAACATATACGTCATATATATAGTAGTTTATTCTGGTTATAACGATCTCTTATTACAAAGAACCATGATCTAGAAAATGTAATATCATTTTGTCTTATCTTAGCTTTTACGCATTGAGGTTTTACCGGTTTTAATACAAATACATCATTATTCAATACATTTTCCTTTTATTAACGCTCGCAGCTGGTCAACTGTCGATACACATTCTCGATTCCAAATCAAGAAACATTATCCCTTTAAAACTAAGTACTCATTACTCACGAATGAGTGTTTCACACAAACATCCACATTAAAACAAATAAGTTAAGTCTCTTATCTTATAAGATCAAGTCTCTTAACTCACATCCCCCCAACATGCTGCCAAGAAATCCATTTTCATTTACATATAAGGTCAAAGTATGAACTAACTTCCCATAAAAGCCTATTATTATAACACCCTGGCTGCTTTAAACCAACCAAATCACTTAGCACATGTACGTCACCGCATTCGCCATAGTTCTCTACAAATAATCATGTTAGAAAAGATAGGAAGAGGTTCACATACTCTCACAGACGATTTATCGACAATAAGCAAAATGCTCCAAGTACTACAACTTGCATAGCCCTTTCCAATTTCTAGAGCAATACGCTTAGCTCTAGTACTTTCACCTATAAAGGTCACAAAACGCCTATTAACCCCAAAACACAAGTTTCTATCTTTCTATAGAAAATCTTACAGAAGATTCTCCCGCAAATAAATAACAGAATCTCCTCTCTATCGAGGTACGGCCACTAAGCCAACTCTGGTAGGGTATACACGCCTAACCTGACGTACAATTCTACTCAAGAATACTACACAAGTTCATCGCAATACACCCTCATGAATACAACTGGGCACTTCGGGCTTTATTCTTCAGCTTAAGTCAAAAGATACGTTGGCTCTAATACTAAGTATTCCATATATAGTATTACTTCAATCCAAACATGTAATTTCTAATTACAATAGAGATTGACAAGATAATTACCTCCCAGATAAATTCCAAAATTATCCCGAGTTTAATGTCGCTTCCCGAAAGCAAGGCTTGAGCTCCACTCCGCAGCGCTCCAAACCACTCCAAACAACCTTATAGAAGTTCTAACCAACTTCTACTCACATACTTCAACCAACTACGAAGATTTCCCTTGTGGTTTTATTGCCAGACTAAAAGACAAAAGGTAGTATTCCCACTCTACGTGAAAGAGGTATCTTTGGAATACTACAAGGTACAAGGCTAAGGTATTTTGGGGCATTATAACAATACTAGTGTGAGTATTTCATACCACAACAAGTGGTATTATACGAACAACTAGCAGTGTGGGTACCCTACTAGACTTGATTCCTCATGGTGGGGAGTGGAGGACCTCCACCTGCACAAAGGCCACTTTCGCTGGGAGGAGAGGAGTCATTTTGACGAGAGTCAATGCTAGGAGTGGAGGAGGGATTCAAGACTTGGAAACATTTGTGGATGAACGTAAGTCTTCACAAAGTGTGCGGGTATTTATAAGAAACCCAACGCCAAACTACAACGGGCTAAGATCAAGCCACACGTGCATGCAATGTGTAAGGCCTCGATCAAGCCAAGTGCACCCTAACCCTACTCCACAAAATACATGGCACAAGACACCACAAACAAGGCCAAAACAAGGCACAAAACAAAGCGGAACCAATAGTGGCCAAAAACGCGAGCCACAAAGACAATCCACCAGTGGAATAACCAACCGCCCACTGACGCTTCACAAGCTTTCCAACGCCGAGTGACATGTCACCCTCCCGCTGGTCCAAAATGTGGGCCTTGCCTCTTAAAAATCCGCTAAAAATTAAAAAAGACATAGTTTAATTTTCCCTACGTAAAGTCGTGGGAAACGCATTCTGGCCTAAAAACGACTCTAATCACAGACTCTCAGGCTCAAATGTAACTTCTGGCCACATTTAGCAAGCGGTGACACGCGGTACATCTCCGACAATATCGGCCCTCAAAAACGCTCTTCTTCAAAAATATCCACAATAACGCCAAAACTCAAAACAAAGTCGGCTGGTTTCACAAAACTTCAAAGAAATTTCTCCTCTAGCCTTTACGTGACTATTTCCAAAATAAAATTCCATAATTCTAATATAATCTATGAAGTCCAAATACTCAAACTGGAATCCAATTCCATTAACGAACCTTTTTCTTCACAAACGACCGGAAACTTTTCCGCTTTAAAAACTCACATCTTTCTTTCTTTTCAAAATTTTTGTGCCGACGTTTCGCACGCACGTGATGCCTCAGCATACATACCTTTCACGGTATAACTGACGGCATAAGACCGCCTCTGCCTCATTCGATATGATCGATCGAGTAGGACTCGGCGCAAATTGACGATCTCTCGATGTAAGTTCCGCATAATCCTCAAATAAAAGTCGCCCCGACGGAAGAAGCTGGCGCTTGATTTCACAAATGGCCGACATTTATAACCCATATAGAATCATGTGTCTTCTCCGGAAAAGTGCGAGGTAATCCCGTGATTTAAGTCCATGTTGATTACTCTCCCACTTCCAAACCTCGATCTCAATCGCTCAGAATAAAACCACCGTGCCTTCCGTGCTCTACCACCGGTTGGACAACACTCGCACCGAAGCTACTAACTCAGGCAACGCCCTCTCTTCAAGCCATCCCACCAATACACAGATCTAAGGTCGGGTACATCTTGGTCGACCCTCGACGATAGTAGTAACGCCGCGCCAAGTGTGCTTCCCCAAGAACTCACGCCGTCCAAACATCCGGAACAGCCACAACTCGCTTCAAACCTAAGCACTCCCATCAAAGTGCATACTAAAAGTGACCCTTGCTCCTCACCGAGAGAGTCGTCGACACGATATCGAATCAAAGTCGATCCTCGAACCGCTGCTTTCACCTCCTCGACGAGCAGTAAAGCACTCGCAACCTCATGAACTCTAACCCCATCAAGTATCGGGACCAATCAAACCGGACACCAAGGCTCGCTTAACTCGATGCAAATCACGCAACCATGTCCCTCCTCTCTAGCCGCACATCCGGATAGGCTCTGCCTACTGCCATTTACTACGATCAAGAGCATCTCGCCACAATATCGGCCTTCCTCGTGGGAAGCCAGTGATATCAACATCAGTAATCCTTAGCAACTCTAACCACCGCCTCTGGCGTCAGAAGTTCAAATTTGGCGTAGGTTCGGCCTCTCTCGCCTCCGCCAAGATATACTCCTCTGCCAAGGCTCTGGAGTTCTCACATGGGTCTGGGGAGTAAATATCCACGCTAACCCCATACAAATAGTTGTTTCCAGATTCTCAAAGCGTGGAATCACGGGCCGCAACTCCAAATCATGGCAAGTGTAGTTCTTCCTCGTGTTTCTTCACTGCATGACGATGATATGTTATAACCTCCGCTGGCATGGCCAGATCGTGATCAACATCCTAAATTCGATGCCTCGACGATCACAATACAATTTATATAACCATCCGACCTCCGGTCAAGAGTAAGAAGCGCTGCCGCTGCCGCCTCTTCCTCTTCAAAGAATCGAAATTTCGCCACAAGCATCACCATCAAACTCGGTGCAGCTTCTCGAGTCAGCCTTCAGTCAATGGTGCGTAGATAGAAGCAAACTTCTCCACGAACCGATAATATCCTGGCCTCCGAGCGAGAATAAACCAAGATATCATCAATACGAACACTATCACAAACGCAATCCAAAATGGTTTGAACACTCCGCTCATCAAATCCATGAATACCGGCTTCGAGCATCGTCAACCCAAAAGATACATGACTTCGAACTCATAATGCTCGCACGTCCCCGAACGCAATTTCAGGTGGACATCCACCTCTCACTCGCACCTGATTTATAGTTCAACGCAGTATCAATCTTCGAGAAACATCTGCACTTCGCAACCGGGTCGTAACAAATCATCAATCCCGGGAAGCGGGGTATCTGCTCTAGAACGCTGGTCACCTTGTTCACCGCTCGTAATCAACACACACGCTAAGCAGCTGGCCCCGCCTTTCTTTTCTTTTTACGAATCAACACCGCGGCGCCTCGCGGAGAAACACTCAGGCCCGGAGTGGTCTTTCCGCCAAAGAAATCCCTAAGCCGATCCTTCAACTCTCTCAATCTCTCGGCAAAGCCATCAGATGGCGTGGAATCGGAAATAGGCCGAAGTATCTCGCAACACATCTATACAAAACTCGATCTCCTCTCGTGAGTGATACCCGAGGTCATCCGAAAACACGCCCGAACTCACTGACCATCGGAATCGATCGAAAAACTCGCACCGCAAAGATCGGCGATTAAACACCCGAACGGAGACGGTAGATATACCTCTTCTTCATCACCATCTTCCTAGGACTTGAGGTAGGAAATAACCTACTCCTCTGCCGATACCGCGCTTCTCCCACTCAACAACCGCCTCCTTCTGAAACTGGAACCGCATTACTTTCTCTCAGAAATTTACATTGGCGAGTGCTAAGTTTCCAGCCAATCCATCCCCATAATCACGCCAAGTCAATCATCTCCAACTCTATCGTCTGCTAGGTCCGACGATCGTAAATGGTCACAGACAAGCCCTATATACCTCCGGGCCGAGCTACCACCGAATCACCCACCTGGCCGTAGGCTACCAAAGTAGGTCTACGGACCAGCCGTGCTCTATCCTCATCCTACTAGCAACCAGTGGAGATATATAGGACGTAGTAGAACCCTGATCTATCAAAGCATACACATCAAACCCGTAAACCGATAATCAGTAATTCTGTGGATTTACATCAGTGAGGCCTCGATCCCGCCGGGTCGATTAAAGCATAAATGCGGTTCTGAGGACCGGCCAGAATCAGATCCGAAAGCACGACTTCTGCAAGCGACCTGTTGACCCGATCTACGAAAATTTCAATCGCCCGGGCGAAAGTAATCGTGAGGAGATGAAGAAGACCTCGCAAAGAAGAAACTCGTAGAGCCGGCACTTTCTTACCATCAAGCGATCGCCTTCGCCTGACAAGCCGCGATAACACACTCCCGGCCGCTACAATCGAAACAACTCGTATCACAACTCCTTTAAGTGGATCTACCGACGGGCCACACCGAGGGAGGAGGTGGTCCCGATCGCCCGTAACTCCCTCTCGGCCGCGCTCGATGTTCAAGTCCCGGGCCCCGGGTCTCGCCTCAATATCTCGGTCTGGCCGAGGACGGCAGGTGAGTGCTCGAGCCGGGCCGTGGTGTGCAAAATCGTACCGCCGCTGAGGCCGCCACCACGAGTAGCCACCAAACGCACCGCCCGCCCCGGCTTCTTCTCGGGTCGCCAACCCAGCCGATGACTCTACGCCTCACATCCAAGAGCATGAGCTCTGCACGCGTAATGCCCATACCTTGGCCGGCAGAGAAACACTCCGCACATGACCTTCTGGGCCATATAGTCATCCAGCCCGGTGACGTAGCAAGGCACCCTATCCTCCATAATCGCTACTAACGCTGGACATATCGAGCCAATGAATCAAACTCGACATCAGACTCCCCGACAGTTAAGGCCCCTCTCCGCCTCTTCGGGCAAGAAAATCTATCACCCGCGCCTCCTCATCTCTCGCGAGGGGCAGAAGGGCGAGGAAAGCCTCCGAGAACTCATATCCTGCGTGAAGTCTGGGACGTTGCGGTTTCCCGGATAACTCCCATGACGATCAAAACAATCGATCGCCAGATCACGCACCGGATGCTGAACCGGCGTCACAGACTTGGCCTCTCGGAGGTCGATCACCCTACGATCCTTCAGAGCTACTTGACGGATGAAATCCATGCGATCATCCTCCGGCCTCGACTCCGTAAAACTGGGCGGGCTAGCAACTCAAGAAATCGGGAGTCTCAAACATATTCGCTTTGCACTACTGCACGATCGAGCTGAGCTGAACCGAATCGCCAGATTGCATCTCTCTTCCTCGTATCGTGGGCCACAATCTTTAGCTAATAGCTGGTTATCTCTTTAGATTTCTTAACTCTCCGCCTCAGCCGTGGGACATGAGGTGCGGGTACTGGTCTTCGCTGGGCTGGTCATGGCGCGCCATATGAATCTCCCGCGCTGCCTTCGTATAGACTGGCCTCGAGCCTCGTGACTCGGGCGCCTCGCTAGCGCCTACCTCGGGCTGCCTTGCCTTCTCGCCCGGTTGCTGCTTTACGCGAGGCATAATCAAGCATAGAAAGGAATACGTTAGAGGGGTCCAACCTATAACACACCTTCTAAAGCACGATCTCGAATGAGACGGTAATGGAAACTAATCTCTAAATATCCTATAGCCTCCTCGATTATCAGGTGGTGCACAACACACCGATAATCAACACTTACTGAGATACGGTCCGTAGACACTTTCCGAGGATTAACTTCTCCGATACTCACTTTTTGTCACGACCTGCCCAGGCCCGCGCGATCGCGCCTTACCGGCACCCAAGTAGTCATACATCGCAGTAATCACTGGAATATAAAGTGCTATTACGCATGAAACAGGCTTTATAAAATAAAGCACATGCTTTATGCTGAGAAAACATCGCTTTCGTGATATATATAAACATGGCTTAGCGCTACATCTCGATAATCGCATGAATCATGTTACTCACAGACCTCTCTAAGGAAATATATAACTATGGCGACAGGTAATTTCCGCCATACCGATCAGATAAAACTATCTACAACAGTGAGAGATTCATACCTAAAAGTAGAGCCTCCGGAAGGTTGACGGAGCTCCGACACCAACGAGTGAGAGATCCTAGGAAATGTGGATCTAGCACTCCGCTTCCCTTACTCGCAGCGATTTAACGCAGCCCCCGGCGAGGTCAAGCCGCATAACAGTACTTAAGCTATATGAAATCAGAAATACTTAAATGAAACATATCATTTTAAAATAGCTTATAAGTATGTATAGAAACAAATTAAGGCAAACGCACATAAGTACTACATCACAAACAAGAAGCTGAAGCACAGTGTAAATCAGAATAAAAGTCTTTCTAGGTCGCGTAATGATCGAACTGTGGCCACTGCCTGTGCAGATTACCGCAAAGCCTAATCCTCGACTCCCTGTGAAAGTCCGCGATAGGCTGAATCACATAGGCCCAAGCATAGTGGTATATAACCCCGCATCGAGGGTAGCTACTCCTGCAGATCGCCCCGACTCGTAGTCCGCACGCCACATAGCATCGTGACGAGGTATAACCCCGCACACTAACTCCGAAGCCTCCCAAGACCGCATAGTCCCTTTGACCCGCATTTAGGTATTCTCGAATCATGCGGTCCAAGACCACCGAAGTTTACTCCTCGCAAGACTTTAGGCAAAATTTTAACTCTCTTGCAATATGTCAAGAGGCGAGCACTGTTATTACACTAACCTAATAAAATTTTATCGTTAAACAACATAAGCACAACAAAAATACTTTTTCACAAACGCTATAAGACACTCAACACATAGCACCATATCATGTCTACTTATCAAACCATCTTATTATTCTTTTCTTACAATTCAATATAAGTCCTGTTATAAACACATAAAGGCAAACTGCTTTTATCAATCTTAAGCCGTTATACTTAACTTCCCATAAGGCTAGTATAACTCTTAAGCTTCTGCTTAAAAATGATTCAAAGATTCTTTTGAAATGCTTTCGATCTTTATTATTATTCAGCTTAGTTTGAGCATCATTGCCGAAGGTTATTCAAAGCTTAAGCCAGGCAACGTCACAGAAGTATTATTCAAAGCTTAAGTCAAAGACATTGCACGTGAGTTGGCTATTTAGTTAACATGCACGACACGCTTCACCGTGATTATATATAGCTGTAAAATATCATGCTTTAGGAAGAATCACATACCTTCTCAAATAAGACCACCGCCAAGTCAATATGTCGCAAGGCAAGTAGAGTCAGCCTATACAATAGTCACGCATCTATCAAAGACTACTCAAGCGCCTTATTCTAAACAGAGGGTTCACAATTTACTAAAGTCTGTGGCAGCACTTCCTTTACCCTGAGCTATATAAGTTCATCATGGAAAACAAATATGTAAGTACGCTTGATTATTCTTCTTTAAACCCTTCTACCGTGATAATAAGCTTCAATTCTATTCTCCTGGTAATATTCTTCTAAGTATTTAATACTTCTATTCTTATACTACTACAAGATGATTCTCTAATTCAAAAGAGGGTTAGGATTAGTTAATTCTCGCAAGCCCAATAATATCCTAGAAAAGTCATACCGAGCAAGGTTTTGCCTTACCCCTAAGTTGTATGCCTCCAATGAAACCTTAAGTTCTTCACAACTTCTACTAAGTACTACAAGGTATTTGGGCCAGGTATTTCCTGGGGCATTATAACAATACAAGTTAAGTGCAACTTCTTTCTACCATTGAGTGGGTAGATTTTTGGCTAGGCTGTGTGGGCCTTTACCAAACTACCAGCTGTATGAGGGTGCATTCACGCCAAGTGGCCTCACGTTTTTATGTAGGTGTCGACTTAACGGAAGGCCACAGTTTAGCAGCAGGAAAGGATTTTCAAGACTTGAGGTTTTCACTACGAAGAACTCTTCA